>JAJPUD010000990.1:108425-143735 GCA_023553655.1 Myrmecobius fasciatus | reverse complement strand
CGCTACTTGCGCCAGACATATATCCGAAAGGTTGGGGAAGTCATTAACCTCCAGATCCCTTTCCAAGTGAGTATGTCTTTCCTCTGGGTAGGTGGGTGGGGATGAATCCTGTCCCTTTATACCTTAAATCTCAGTTCCCCCATCTGTAAAGTGGTTTCTGAGTTCCCCATCAGCTCTGGATCCATAATCCTACCAGTTCCCTGTTCCCAGAGAAGAGAACTCCTTTCCCTCAATAGGACCTCCTAAAGCCAGATTCTGGACCACAATCCTCTTCTTTCTAGCCCTACCACTCTTGCTCATTTGCCGACCAGGAAGACTCAGTATTCAAACCTATTATCCTCTGACTAGTTATCTCTCTTCAAGATTGCTGAAAGCACAGGAGGGAGCCTCCATGTCTCATTAAATGTATGCATGATCACAGACACTGCTTCCCCACCAGGAAAATGAGGCACAAAAAAGTTTATTTGTTTCATGGAATCACTAGGAAAAATATATTTTATCAACCTTAAGTAATAGAAATATGAAGTATCATTACCATCATCATCATCATGCTCATTTCTGCTTATTTTCCCTTTCTTCTACCCCATTTAGGGTAAACCCAAACCTCAGGTCACCTGGACCCACAATGGCCATGCCCTGGACACCCAACGTGTGAATGTGCGGAATGGGGAGCAAGATTCCATCCTCTTCATCCGCTCAGCTCAGAGGAATGATTCGGGACACTATGAGCTCAGTGTTCGACTTGATGATCTGGAAGCCAAAGCTGAGATTGACATCTTGGTGATCGGTATGGACAAACAAAAGTCACTACTTGGGCACTGCTGCATCCCTGGTCCAGGGAGGGGTCAGATGGATCATGGGGGAAGCAGCAGACAAGGAAATGTGATCTTTGTCTCTCTGGGTTTGTGAGCCAAGGAAATGGGTGCCATGGTAGGGATGTGCAGCCATGGAGAGGGATGTGGTCCCAAATACCACCTGGCCTTTCAGAGAGACCTGGGCCCCCTAAAAGCATCAAGTTGTTGGACGTGTGGGGCTTCAATGCTGCTCTGGAGTGGACACCCCCAGAGGACACTGGCAACACAGAGTTACTGGGCTACACGGTGCAAAAAGCAGATCGGAAGACAGGAGTGAGTGAGATTGACAGCAGGGTTGGAGGGGTCTTGGGGGGTCCCTTCAGAGGACTAGAGTGGGGAGGATGCTAGTATGGCATAATGGGAAGACTGTTGGACATAAAATGTGAAGAGACTTGGGGATGAATCCCAGGTGATAACTTTTACTTACTAGCTGTATGACCATGGGAAAGGCAATGTACATCTGTTTCAGTTTTCTTGTTTGTAAAATGGGAATATTATTGCTTGCACTATAAAATTTCTAGAGTTAATGAGGGAGCTGATTATAAAACTTAAGGCACTATGAAAATGCAAATTGTTATTATCTTAGACTAGTCTCTGGAGTGTGGGGAGGAGGGACTGATTTGAAGGGATCCTTAAGGAATACCTGGTCAAGTATGGAAGTCTTTGTTGGGAAGGAGAAGTCTGTGACTTCTGTCACCAATGCCCATTTCCCTCCCACTGTCTGGGACCTCTCCCTCTTACCCAACATCACTAAAACCACTACTGAGATGAATGGGCTGGGGTCAGTGAGCACAGGAAGGTAGGACAAGGGATTTGGGTGACAGGGCCTGGGGTCCTTGCAGCAATGGTTCACAGTCTTCGAGCGCTGCCACCGGACAAGCTGTACAGTGTCTGACCTCATCATCGGCAATTCTTACTCCTTCCGAGTCTTCTCAGAAAACCAGTGTGGTCTGAGTGCCACAGCCCCTGTCACTGCTGAGCTTGCCCACATCCAGAAGGCAGGTGAGTCTGTGTTTGGGAGCCCATCTAGCCTTCTCTCTCTGTCCCTCCATCTCTGTCTCTGTCTCCTTCTCTTTCTATCTCTGTCTCTGTCTGTCTCTGTCTCTCTCCCTCTCTCTCTCCCCCATCTCTTCTTTCTTCTTTTTTCTCTCTCTTTCTCTCTTTCTTTCTCTTTCTCTCTCTCTCTGTTTCTCTCTCTCCCTCTCTTTTCTCTCTCTTTCTGTCTCTCTCTTTCTCTTTCTGTCTCTCTCTCTCTCTCTCTCTCTCTCTCTCTCTCTCTCTCTGTCTCTCTCTCTGTCTCTCTCTCTGTCTCTCTCTCCCCCCTTTTCCTTACACACACACACACACACACACACACACACACACACACACACACACAAGCATTTTGACTTAAAATACTGAGACCAGTTGTTCTCCTACTTAGTTACATTTAAGAGCCCCCGATGCCTAAAAATAAAGGATAAATTCCTGACTGGCTCTCCACAATCTGACCACAGCCCTCCTGACCAGACTCATTTCATACTATTACTACCACTAATAATAGCTAGAATCCATAAAGCACTTTGAGGCTTACAAAAAAAAACCTTTTCTACTCATCTCTTTTGATTCTCATAATAATCCTGGGAAGTGGGTACTATCTGAGACAAACCAAGGTGAAATGTCTTCCCCAGGATCACACCGCTAGTGAGTGTCTGAGGCAGAATTTGAACATGGATCTTTCTGAGTCAAATTCTCTATCCACTGCACCACCTGGCCTCCCCCTTCATGTCTACAATAATTTTATGTTCCATGTTTATATCTAGCCACCGGACTTTCTCTGTCCCTAGCTCTCGTTTAGTTTTTTCAGTCTGCCCACTCTCATCTTCATGGCTTTGTTTAAAATCATTCTCTAAGTGTAGAATGAATTCCCTCTCCTCCATTCCCAGACTCTACCCCTATCTCTATCAAGTGAAGATCTTCCCACATTTCAAGATCAAATGCAGATGCCATCTCCTGGGTGAAGCTTTCCCTTCCCTTCCTATCCCCCCCCCCCAGTGAAAGTGAGCTGGTCCTACTCAGGTTTATAATAGCATTCTGCCTACATCTCTCTCTCTCTCTCCTTTGCACTTATCTGATGAAATCTCTCTTCTTACAGTTATTTGCATACTGGTCTTTCCATATCCATTGGATTTTATGCTCCTTGAGAGTCAGACCTAAGTCATATCTTTGTATCTGTCATTTATAGGACAGTATTTGTACATTGTGGGTACTTAACAAAAGTTTGTTGAATTTAATTATATGTCCAAAGAAGCACTGTCCCCTTGGAAGGCCAAATACTTATTTTAGAGATGTACAGCTCCAGGTACATTGGGTTCTCTTCATTGATTTGCAATGACTGTGGCAGTATTTTTTTTTAAATAACCTTAGTGGTGGCAGATCATTGAACATTTAAGGTAGGTTTCTGAAGATACTTAAACATCATTCAGAGCTCAGTTGGCTTGGGATCCAAAGTGTAATGAGGCCTGTCAGTAGGTTCTGAAAGCAGTTTCTAATGGGGGAGGCGTTCTCATGATTGGAGTATGTCACCTTCAGAGAATTTTAGGATTTACAGTTGGAGGGACATCAGGGATCATGTTATCCACACCCCTAATTTTGCAGATGAATGAGGCTTGAGGGAGGGAATTAATTGGCTCAAGGTCACATAACTAAGTTGTATAGGAGATTGCTCAGAATGATAGAAAGCCAGAGCTAAAGGCAACCTTGGGAATCGTTGAATGCAAAGCCCTCAGTTTGCAGTTGAGGAAACTAAGGGCTTAGGAGACACAGTGACCTTCCCAAACTCTCCTGCCCACAACACCAACTGCATTCATTTTGTTCTGGTTTTTATTAAGACTTAGTGGCACAATCATCTGCCTGATCCCAGAATGGCTTGCCTCCTGCCCTGTGTGGCACAGAAGGTGGGAGCTCAAGAAAGGCAGACTAGCAAGCAGTAGCATCAGCTTGAGCAGAACTGAATAAGGAAAGTGACTTTCAGAACAACAACAACAAAAAAAAATCAGTGCTCTCTCAGATCACCCAGAGTGACAGTAGCTCATATACGTACAAAATAGATCATTATCTGATTTTATTTCTCTTTTCTTCAGTGTCTGATTTCCTCTACTTCTCTCCCTATCTCTAGCTTCTGGTAAATTGCTCACACCCTGCCTTCCAAAGACTCCAGGAACTGAGGGTCTTGTCTCAAACCTCTAAGGAAACAGAATAAGGGACAGAGAGGTTGGATGTATGACCTCTGACTCTCTGATCCCTTCCCTTCCTTTTGCTCCTCCTCCCTCTTGCTCCCAATTCCAGCAGAATTCTAACCTGGGAACCTGCTTAACCCCTAACATCAAAACTTACCACTTAGTTGAAATTCTTCAGCCCTCAACTTCCCCATCTGCAATATAGGGATAATAATCCTTACCTATGTTCTTTTCAAAAAATTTTTACCTATTGTCAACAGTATCATTATAAGCTAGAATAAGGATCATACATGTGAAAGTGTCTCCCATATTACAGAATATATATTGGGAGTGCTGTTATTCCAAGGGAGTAGAAGGAGCAACCGAGACTCTTTCCCAGTTGGAGAAAGCTGGAGAAAGCTTCCTGGGATTTTGAACCTTTTTTTTCATTCCATTTCCATCCCCCCTCATCAGATACTATTAGCAAGAAAGAAGGCATCCAAGAGAGAGACTTCTCAGAAGCCCCCAAGTTTACCCACCCGTTGGCAGACCACACGACCACCCCTGGTTACAGCACCCAGCTCTTCTGCTCCGTTCGAGCCACCCCCAAGGTGAGGTGCTCAGATGGGAAGGGAATGGTGTAATGAGGAGGGGGAAGATGCAAGATGCTAGCTGGGACTTGCCAGCAAGGGGGTTTCCAATTTCTCTCCCCGTCCCCATATCCCTTTATACTTCCAGCCCAAGATCATCTGGATGAAAAACAAAATGGACATACAGGGTAACCCCAAATACCGGGCTCTCAGCGAGCAAGGTATCTGCTCCCTGGAGATCCGGAAGCCCAGCCCGTTTGATGCAGGTGTTTACACCTGTAAGGCCATCAATGCCCTGGGGGAGGCATCCGTGGATTGTCGGCTGGACGTGAAAGGTGAAGGATTCAGTGGGAAAATGGGGGGGGTCCTCCATAGACGTTAAAGCTGGGGAAGCTCTATTTTGGGAAGGGGGGAGTCCTACTCCATCACCCTGGTGCTGAATCAAGCTAAGAACATCTAAAAACTAGGACAAGAAGGGACAGCAGCAGGAGAAACCAGTCAGATCTTAGAAAGGACTTGGTACCCAGAGGGAAGTATGAGATGTGGGAGTGAAGTTCAGTGCGAGGTGATGGCCCCCTCCCACCCTGGAGACATTGGACGAGCCCAGAGGGAGGAGGGAATGCCCCCTTCCAGCATCCAGAAGCTCAGTGAGATTGACACATCTCCCCAAGGGGCTTTTCCTCCTCCCCGCCAGACCCACATCCTACAGGTTTCTGACTAGGGGAATTTCTTACAGCTTCTGCCACACACTGAGGAACACCAGAAGCTTTCGACTCAAAAGGTAAGTTAAAGCCTAGGAGCTTTTAGTAAGGTGGTGGTCTGGGGAACATCTCTCCGGACAGAGAAATCCTGAGATCAACAGTAAAGGGACAATGGGAAGGAATATGGGACTGGACTGAGGCTGGGGGGAGGACTGGCTGAGGTTGCTCCAGGAAGAGATATAGACACTAGGGAGAGTGTTGGATTTGGCTTAGGGAGGACCTGAGTTCAAATCTAGCTTCAGACACTTACAAGCTGTGTGTCCCTAGGCAAGTAAGTCCCTTTACTTGTTTGCTTTGAATTCCCCATTTATAAAATAGGGGCCATGATAATGCCTATCTTTCAAGGTTGTTGGAAGGATAAAATATTGGCAAAATGCTTTGCAAACCTTGAAAATCTATATAAATATTATCTAATGTGGCTTTGGGGATCAGGAGAGTGATGGTTCCAGTACTGGAGAGGTAGTATGGTTAAATGGAAAGAATATGATACTGGTGGCTAACAGAAGGAATCTAGTTTCAACTCTAGCACCAACTTTCAATATTATTTTGCCCTAGAAGGAGGAACTTGGGGAACATTCTAATCTATTCTTCCCCACCCATTTTTGAGTAGAGAAGAATTTTTTGTTGCTTTTGAGTTGTTTTCCAGTCGTATCTGACTCTTCATAAGCCCATTTGGAATTTTCTTGGCAAAGTACTGGAGTAGTTGGGCATTCTCTTCTCCAGTTCATTTTATAGATGAAGAAATTGAGGGCAACAGAGTTGAGTGACCTGTGCAGAGTCACACAGTTAGTGTCTGAGGCCATATTTGAACTCAGGTAGATGAGTCTTCCAGACTCCAGGCCCATCACTGAGTCACCCAGCTGGACTTTTATGAGACTTATCCTCACCAAAACCTAGTTAAGGTCATGTAGAAAAAAGTGAGTCAAATTGTGAATCTAAGTCCTCATTCAATTGTTCTTTGCCATTCCCCCAACCTACCTCTTAACTCACATTTGACAAGTCACCAATTTTTCTGGATCTTGGTTTCATGCCTTATAAAATGGGGATGGCAATTCTTATGTGGTTTTCTTGGAGAAAGTAATGCTGCCTAGATTTGAGGGATGGGAGGAGAGGTGGAAATGAGTTAATGGTTATGAGCAGGAGTTTGGGAGAGGAAAACCTGAGATGAGAAGGGAGTGGAGATACCATGGGCTTTTCCTCCTTCCTTTGGAGAAGAAGTTCTGCATCTCATGGACTGAGGAGGCTTTATCTCTTCTAGATGTTGCTGGAGCTTCTGCTGGGGCAAGTCAGGATCTTCAGGCCAGGAGACCCTTTTATCGGCATACAAAGTAGCTGGTAGCTTAGCTCCTTTCTCCTCTCAAAACTGGAGGCAGGAGAGCTGGTCTCAGTGGACCGCCAGGGAGAATGGGCTGGCTAACCAGGGTTTCAAAGACCAGCTTTGAAAAGCGAAGTCCTTGAATAAAGAAACGTGTATGGTGTCACTCCAGAGGGATTATTTTAAAAGGGTGTTGGTGTTGGTGAAAGGGGTTACTTTATTCTAGGTTGTGGTTCTGAGAGGTCTGTTTAGATGAATCACCAGGAGCCCTTACCATGACCACCACCACCATCACCTCCACCACCACACACACACCATACACACTGAAGGTTTGTAGATTGGTCACTGTGGAGTTTGGGGTGTATCACTATAAGTGTGTGCCTTGAAGGATGCTCCAGGTGTATCATGCCATGGTTGGGGACAGGGATTATTCTGAATATGTTACTGAGAAGACAGTTCTCTTGAGTATGTCTTGTAAGTTTTAGGATCCCTTTTAGTGTATGGGCAGATCATTCAGTAACCCACCTCCTACTAATTCCAAGCTCCATCAGCTGATCTGAAGCACAAGGAACTACCCACTCGTGCCACTGTCATGCCTCCAAAGCACCCTCCACCACCACCACCATCCCACAGACCACACCAGCTCTCTTGATCTGAGCTCCCTTGTTGTTTTTATAATCTATGTTGTTGTTCTTGTTGTTTTTATAATCCTTTATTGGTCAGTCTTCTTCCCCAGTCGGGAGCCAATGAGGTGACTCCTCCCAACCCCCCATTCCACACTGAGGAAAGCTGAGGCAGATTGATGGGGATCTGACCTAGAACCAGGACTCAAATGCAGCCTGATTTCCCCTATATCAGCTCCCACCTTGTCACTATTTCATCCCAGGATGCCTTTGGGATATAGTACAAAACCAAAATAGAACAACTTCACTCATCAATTCACCTTTTTTTTTTAAAGGCCTCTTTCTCTTTCCATTTAAATGATACTAAATACTTCGCACCCAGCTTTTGAGACTGACCAGGGCAGCTCCCCAAGTGGGTGAGCACTGGGCACAACTATAGCAGGGGCTATGTTTCCTACATTTACTTCTACCTCATGCTGACAGATGAGCTCCATTTATTAGTATAACTCTTCCTCCTTCATACAGCTCCCAGGATGGTACCAATGATGTCTTGGTACCTGTGACCTGTTCACCCCTCCTACGGGCTCCAGCCCTAGCTTCAGAATTCCAGTCTTCCTGAAAGAAATGATTTATTCCCTAAATTGGGATGACAGAGTTCCAGCTGGTCTCCTCAGATAAACAGAAGAGCTCAGGATTCTGGAGTGGTCTTATCCCCAGTGTTTTGTGTATCTTAGCTCCTCTTTAGGGTCTCTAGTTTCTTATAAGAAGATTAGAGAAGTTTGGGGCTAGATGGAGGAAGCCATACTACACTCCTGGTGGAGTGTTCCAGCACTGTGCTCAGGGGCACAATCTTTGCCCTACACTCCCATGGTCCACAGGACACTACTCCTAGAAACCATCTGGTCTCTAGTTCTTGGCAGTATCCTGGGAGTTAGTAGTTTCTACATCATCTCCATCTGTAGGATTTAACCTGCTGGGGCAGTTAGAGTAGGTACCTAGCACTGCCTTGAGTATAACACCCTTAAACCAGGATACAGGGGTATTGGTCTCCTTTGTCTTTCTCTAACCACCTTTTTGTCCTCCACAGTCAGGAAGGGATGAAGGAAAAGTCTCCCTCCTTCTTGTCAACTATCCCACCTCAACTCAGAAATTCTATCCTATCCTCTAAGCCACAACACGAAAGTCTGAGGGGCTCTAGATCTCCCCGATCCAGATCTCCCTGTTTCAATCCCAAGGGCTCTCGTATTTGCCTCAATTTATTAAGCAAGGGGCACTGATATTGACTGGAAGAAAAAAGAGACTCTCATCTTGCCTCCTTCCTTCTCCATAAAAAACCCAATCCCATTCATCTCCACAGGCATCCCCCTTTTCTTTCTCCCCAGGGACATGTTTCATCCCACGACCACCCAGAGCATATGGGGATAACAAGAAGATGGTCTAAAGCTCTGGGTTTCACTTCAGGGTCCTCTGCTTATACCCCACAGCACTTCCAAGGAAACTATGGGCAGACAAGGACTGGGATTTGCAGAGGGGAGTACCCCAATGGAGAGGGTGCAGATGGGAGTAGGAAAGTTGGGGTACAGGAAGGTTCAGGGTCTAATTATCCAGCTTCTCCTCGGGGGGGTCGTCATCATCAGATGGGGGCATTGCCCGGCATCGGAAATGCTGGTTCCAGATCTGCAGGAAGGTGGTCCGAAATTTCTGGATGCGGAAGGCGTAGACAATGGGGTTCATGGCTGAGTTACCGTGAGTGAGGAAGATGGCGATGTAGGTGAGGATGCTGGGCTTTTGGCAGTCTGAGCAGAAAAGGGTGATGCAGTTGAGTATGTGTAGGGGCAGCCAGCTGAGGGCAAAGAGGAAGAGAATGAGGGCCAGGGACTTAGCAATCTTCAGCTCCTTCCCGTAGTACTTCTGGGGGTCTCCTGAAGAGCCTGACACCTTCTTGTTGAGCTGCTTACGGATCAGGTAGAAGACTTCCAAGTAGATGAGGACCATGAGCAGCAGAGGCGGGAGCACCCAAACAAAAAAGTTGAAGTATACCATGTACTCCATACTGATGACCTTCTCAAATTCACACTTTATCACCAAATCACCCAGGCTGCCATTGGCCTCCTTTTTCAGTTTATCCAGGTTATTCCAGCCAAACATAGGTGTCAAGCCTACAAGGAAGGAGAGCAGCCAGCAGCCTGCAATGGCCACTGATGCCCTCCTCGGGGTCACCACCATCTTGTACCTGAGGACAAGGAAAATAGAATTGTGAAGTTCCCTTCCCTTCTGGGGCAAATCCCAGCCCCACCACCCCAAGTTCTCCCAGGGACCTAAAAGGAACTCCTCCTTACTCCCATTCCCTGCCTTACACTATGAAGTGCGCTGATTTGCACATGCAATATAAGGCCAGGAGAAAATAGACCAAAAAGCAATTGGAAACTAAATAATTTTATCCTAAAGAATGAATGGGTGAAACAGCAAATTACAGAGACAATTACTAATTTCATCCAAGAGAATGACAATAATGAGACAACATACCAAAATTTGTGGGATACAGCCAAAGCGGTAATAAGGGGAAATTTTATATCTCTAGATGCTTATTTGCATAAAATAGAGAAAGAGAAAATCAATGAATTGGGCTTGCAACTAAAAAAGTTAGAGAAAGAACAAATTAAAAAACCCCAATCAAATACCAAACTTTAAATTCTAAAAATAAAAGGAGATATTAATAAAGTTGAAAGTAAAAAAACTATTGAATTAATAAATAAAACTAAAAGTTGGTTTTATGAAAAAACCAACAAAATAGATAAACCTCTAGTTAATTTAATTAGAAAAAGGAAAGAGGAAAATCAAATTGTTAGTCTCAAAAATGAAAAGGGAGAACTTTCCACCAATGAAGAGGAAATTAGAGCAATAATCAGGAGTTACTTTGCCCAACTGTATGCCAATAAATTTGATAACCTAAGTGAAATGGAGGAATATCTACAAAAATATAGATTGCCCAGATTAACAGAAGAGGAAATAAATTACTTAAATAGTCCCATTTCAGAAAAAGAAATAGAACAAGTCATTAATCAACTCCCTAAGAAAAAATCCCCAGGACCAGATGTATTTACATGTGAATTCTATCAAACATTTAAAGAACAGTTAACTCCAATATTATATAAATTACTCGAAAAAATAGGGAATGAAGGACTCCTACCAAACTCCTTTTATGATACAGACATGATACTGATACCTAAACCAGGTAAAACAAAAACAGAGAAAGAAAATTATAGACCAATCTCCTTAATGAATATTGATGCAAAAATCTTAAATAAAATATTAGCAAAGAGATTACAGAAAATCATTCCCAGAATAATACACCATGACCAAGTAGGATTTATACCAGGAATGCAGGGATGGTTCAATATTTGGAAAACTATTAACATAATTGACTATATTAATAACCAAATTAACAAAAAACATATGATAATCTCAATAGATGCAGAAAAAGCATTTGATAAAATCCAACATCCATTCCTATTAAAAACATTAGAGAGTATAGGAATTAATGGACTTTTCCTTAAAATAGTCAATAGCATCTATTTAAAACCATCAGCTAGCATCATATGTAATGGTGATAAACTGGAACCATTCCCAATAAGATCAGGGGTAAAACAAGGTTGCCCACTATCACCATTACTATTCAATATTGTATTAGAAATGCTAGCCTTGTCAATAAGACAAGAAAAAGAGATTAAAGGAATTAGAGTAGGTCATGAGGAAACCAAATTATCACTCTTTGCAGATGATATGATGGTCTACTTAGACAACCCTAGAGAATCAACTAAAAAACTATTAGAATTAATCCACAACTTTAGCAAAGTTGCAGGATACAAAATAAATCCACATAAATCATCAGCATTTTTATACATCACCAACAAAATGCAACAGCAAGAGATACAAAGAGAAATTCCATTCAAAATAATTATTGATAGTATAAAATATTTGGGAATATATCTGCCAAGGGAAAGTCAGGATCTATATGAGCAAAACTACAAAACACTCTCCACACAAATTAAGTCAGATCTAAACAATTGGAAAAACATCAAGTGCTCTTGGATAGGTCGAGCGAATATAATAAAGATGGCAATACTACCTAAACTAATCTATCTATTTAGTGCTATACCAATCAAACTCCCAAGAGATTCTTTAACTGACCTAGAAAAAATAACAACAAAATTCATCTGGAAAAACAAAAGGTCAAGAATTTCAAGGGAATTAATGAAAAAAAATGCAAATGAGGATGGCCTAGCTGTACCAGATCTAAAACTATATTATAAAGCAGTGGTCACCAAAACCATTTGGTACTGGATAAGAAATAGAGTAGTGGATCAGTGGAATAGGTTAGGTTCACAGGACAAAATACTCAATGACAATAGTAATCTAGTATTTGATAAACCCAAAGACCCCAGTTTTGGGGATAAAAACTCACTATTTGACAAAAACTTCTGGGATAATTGGAAACTAGTATGGAAGAAATTAGGCATTGACCCATACCTAACACCATATACCAAGATAAGGGCAAAATGGATTCATGATCTAGGCATAAAGAATGATATTATAAACAAGTTAGAACAATGTAGGATGGTTTACCTCTCAGACCTATGGAGGGGGAAGGAATTTGTGACCAAAGAAGAACTAGAGGTCATCATTAATCACAAAATAGATAAGTTTGACTATATCAAGTTAAAAAGTTTTTGTACAAACAAAATGAATGCAGACAAGATTAGAAGGGTAGCAGTAAACTGGGAAAATATTTTTACATCCAAAGGTTCTGATAAAGGCCTCATTTCTAAAATATATAGAGAATTGACTCAAATATATAAGAATTCAAGCCATTCTCCAATGGATAAATGGTCAAAAGATATGAACAGACAATTTTCAGACGAAGAAATTGAAACTATTTCCGGTCACATGAAAAGGTGCTCCAAGTCACTATTGATCAGAGAAATGCAAATTAAGACAACTCTGAGATACCACTACACATCTGTCAGATTGGCTCAAATGACAGGAAATGATAATGATAACTGTTGGAGGGGATGTGGGAAAACTGGGACACTGATACATTGTTGGTGGAACTGTGAACGGATCCAACCATTCTGGAGAGCAATTTGGAGCTATGCTCAAAAAGTTATCAAACTCTGCATGCCCTTTGACCCAGCAGTGTTTCTACTGGGCCTATATCCCAAAGAGATTTTAAAGGAGGGAAAGGGCCCCACATGTGCAAAAATGTTTGTGGCAGCCCTTTTTGTAGTGGCAAGAAACTGGAAATTGAAAGGATGCCCATCAATTGGAGAATGGCTGAATAAATTGTGGTATATGAATGTTATGGAATATTATTGTTCTGTAAGAGGCAACCAGCAGGAGGATTTCAGAGAGGACTGGAGAGACTTGCATGAACTGATGCTGAGTGAAATCAGCGGAACCAGGAGAACATTATACACAGCAACAAGACTATACGATGATCAATTTTGATGGACATGGTTCTCTTCAACAATGATGTGATTCAAACCAGTTGTTCAGCGATGAAGATGGTCATATACATCCAGAGAGAGGCCTGTGGGAACTGAGTGTGAACCACAACACAGCATTTTAACGCTTTCTGTGAATATTTCCATGCATTTCGTTTTCCTTCTTAGGTTGTTTTTTCTTCTTCTCTTTCTAGATCTGATGTTTCTTGTGCAGTAAGATAACTGTATAGATATGTATACATGTATTGTATTTGTCATATAATTTATCCTATTTAGCATGTATTAGATTACCTGTCATCTAGGGGTGGGGGTGGGGGGAAGGAGGGGAAAAGCTTGGGAAAAAAGTTTTTGCAAAGGTCAAAAAAAATAAAATAAAACCCTCAGCAAGCAAAAAGAAAAAAAAATGCGCTGATTTGCACATTCTCAGAAGACCTCAGCCCGTTCATACCAACAGCAAGAAATCTTAAAGTTGGAATGAATCTAAAAAGTTATCTACCCTTAAACCCCAAGAAAGCTTAGCTCCTTTGTATTTCTAGAGCTGATGTGGAATTGATGTGAAATTTACAACAAAAAACTAGGGTTTGAGTGATCCATGTCTGCATTGACTGAACCAGCAAGATACCAACATACAATTTTTTAAAATCTCTTTAGTCTTGTGGGCAGATTTTAGTAGAAAATGACCAGAGTGGTTCCCTGTCCTTGCCCCATTCCTCTTAGGAGTTCCTCTCTCCATGCTATGGAAAATTAATTAGGGGAGCATCTCCTTCCAGGAAGGATCTCAAAGCCCTTAAGGACCAGTCCAACATCTTTCTAGATTAATGGGGAGCTGTTAAACATTGGGCTTTCACCCATTCCACCCATCCCTGGCAAGTTGTTGGTAGTTAAGCAATTAACCCAGTCTCAACTTGAATAGCTGACTCAAATCCCAAAGCCCTTCTGTGGGTGCTCTCCACCCTAGCCTTGGTGTCCTGAGGAAGTCTTCCCCACCAAAGAGATTAGACCTTCTTCAAAATGATATTATCGATAATATTTAACTTTAATGTTCATGCCTTTTCTCATGCAGACCTTCTTCTTGGAAGACTTAAATTTGAATTCAGAGAGCTATTTGTAATCTGTGTGTTTGGGGTTCTAAAAGGACCTATTCCAATACCTCATCATGGTATAGAGGTGGCCCTGGGTTCTCAAAGGCCACACCAATGGATCATATACTTTGAAAGTTCCTATCATACTAGAAAGGCTTTGAAAAGTATTGTATGTACTTTTGGGCAACCAGCCTAGACAAGTTAGGTGGGAATCACCCATGAAACAAAGAAAAATATAAGATGGCTCTTAGTACTGTTCAGGTCCCTTCAGTTTATGCAGGGTCCAAAAGGGGCCAAAGGGAGGGCAATTTTTAGACCATCTCTAAACATGAACTTAACCACTCTAAATGTGAGATCTTTGACCAATGATGGATAACTGGTCATATTACTAAAAAAACTGAATGATATTCATCTTCATATCCTCAATATAAATAAAACCAGAAGATGAAAGGAAGTTGCTACTAGATAGAAAGATGGCTCATTTTTGATGAATAAAAGTTGACAGAGCAGATTTCTATCTAAGAGGTAATAAGAAGCATCACTTCTCAATACTTTGGTCATCTCTTCTTGCAATGTTCATAAAAGTATTTGCAAAAATATCATTATAAAGACCAATTTCTGTTGCAGAAAATGAGGAAAGAAAGATAAGACCTGGAGAAAATTCTCTAAATCACCATCACCATACAATTGGCTAATCAGTGTTTCTAAAGGAAAGGTGACCAAAGGGAAAGAGCCCCCAAAAATGTGATTCAGGAATAAAATACAAGAGAGGCTGATGGCTTGTAGGCTACATAGAAGATTCGTGCCTAATTATCATGAATACATTCTTTAAGAAAAGATTGCATATTTGCTGGATAGGGCAAACACCCATCAAAAAACACTGTTGGTCATATTTTACCTGATTCATTACTGGTGTGGGAATCATTCCTGAATCAGCTGACTATATACAGTCAGAATACTGACTCAGAGAAAAGATCAAAACAACTCTAAAAGATTAAAAATTTGAAAAATTATATGGCAGACAATTAAAGCAACTCCAATGTAATTCACTTAAATGAGCTCTGGATAACAAAAAAAAATGATTACAGAGTGAAGAAATTGGCATCAATACAGATTATAACAATTTCCTGAGAAAGTTTAACCAATGTAAGTCAATTACCATAAGTAAGAGACTAAAAGAGCTAGCAAACATTTGAGATCTCTGTGTCACTCAGAGAAATTCAGCAGCCAAGAAAGTGGTTTAGAATATAAGCATTTTCCAAAAGTCTTACAAAGAAGAACAGTGAAAAGGCAGTGTAGGGAGAAACAAGTTTACAAAAAGTTTGTCGAGAGAGACAACTAGGTAATATCTCAAGGAATTTAAAGAAGAAACTGAAAGAGGGACAATAAATAGATGAAAAATGAAAAAGATCTTGATAGATTTTTATAACAAAGTCTTTTCATCAATCAAGACAGTAGAACTACATTTGGATTCTTAACAATACAGTCTCATTTGTACTATGTGAAAAAATAAAAATGGTGCTTACTAAGACAAAAACATGAAGAGAAGCTGATTTGGACATAGTTTATCTAGAGAAGGAGCAGTGAGGTAGCACAGTATATAGAGTGCCAGCCCTGGAGTCAGAAAGAATTATCTTCCTAAATTTAAATCTGGCCTCAGACACTTACTAGTTGTATGACCATAGTCAAGTCACTTAATCCAATTTGTCTCAGTTTCCTCATCTGTAACATGATCTGGAAAAGGAAATGACAATGACTATATCTTTGCCAAGAAAACCCCAAATGGGTTCATGAAGAGTCAGACAAGACTGAAATGACTGAACAAAAATAAAGGAAGGTCTATGCTGTAAGTGAGTCAATCTTGAGGGGGCTGAGGATTTCATTCTCAAGGTATATACTGTTAAAAAAAGAAGTCAATGGAGAGAATATCAACCAGCTGACATGTTTATTTCTACAAAATTGTTATGACAATCTATACTCACAATATCTATATCACACTGAGAATACCTTTGATGATGGGGAAAATATTCATTAATCATAAAGACCACATCTTCATAGACACACAACTGACTGAAAACTATGAGATCATAAGATCCCATTGTGCTCACTGTTGATTGATTATAAAAAACCATTTAACTATATAGATTAAAATGCTCCATTAAAGGTTATCCTCCAACAAGTTATCCCATACATGTGTCAACATCTCACAAGATTCCCTGAAAGACATAACAACAGAGATAATATTGATATCCCTTGATTAGTAATATTGAGCAAGGTATAAAATAGCAAGACCCATGCTCACCAAAGATGATTTTCCAGTGTTGTAGAGGATGTCTAATGAGTTCATAGGGAAGGTGGGTTCCTTATAGATGGTGAAGTACTCCAAATGTTCCTGTTTGCTGATATAATTGTGCAAATTGCATTGAGCCTCAGATATTGTAGAATCTCCTAAATGGGTTCCATAATTATATGAGTTCAGTTGAACTATCTACATAGGAAAAACTAACTGAATCAAGAAGGACTATGATATGGTAGCTGGAGGGACAACTCAAAGATCTAGTCCATCAATACATACATTTCAGTTGGACAAAAAGTTGGCTCAGAACTGAATAGGAGGAGACAGGACTGGATTTCCTTCGGAGAACTAGATAGTTATTTTAATGATCTCAATTCTCCCTAAATCAAAGGTCTATCTTTATTAATATGAACATTTTTCCAGTGATATTGTATGGCTGCAATTCTTAGAATACTACAGAACCTGAAGAATTGAAGTTGAGGTTGGGCATGGAGGCATATGCTTATAACTCCAAAGACAAGGGAGTTGAGACAAGTGGATCTCTTGAGATCAGGAGTTCTAAACTGCAGAGGGCTATGTAAATCAGGTGTCCACATTAAATTTGGCATCAATATGGTACTTCTCTGGGAGATGGAAAGGAGCGGCAGACGATGGAGATGGCAAAACCTGTTCCATTAAGCAAATTAAAGCTTTTAGCACTGCTGAATTTAGGCCATACACTTTTAGCCTGGGCAAGACAGGAAACCCAGTCTTAAATGTTTCCTTAATTAAGAAAAATACTAATTGAAGTTGAGGATTATCCAAATGGCAAATATATAGGCATATGATATTCATGAACACACTACAACATATTACAAAGGTGGAATTGTGATAGAAAAGGAGCATAAAGGATGTCAGCAATGAAAGAGATGTTGTGACAGGGGGAAAAAGATTTGACAGATCATAGAACATGGACAAGAATCCCAGAGTATGGATAGGCTATAATCTGAGACACAGAAGGAAGCATCCATTTGCTAATTTAGGAGACATCAGTTTGTTGAAGTATCTTTAGGCTTTAGGCAAGACACAGTTCCTCTGAACAACTCTTGTTTTTTCCTCCATAAAATAAGGGGGTGAGAATAGATGAACCTATAAAAATGAATCACCAATAATGGAATTTCAAGTCCCAAGGCACACACCTTGGTGTGGGAGGTGTTTTATTCATGCACAGCCTCCTTTCAGATAGAGCACTTGGGCACCAACCCATCCTCCACATATACAACAGGGGACAGTGCTAACTGCCAGGACACTCCTCCCACACATCCCCCCACCTCTTCCAGAAAGACTGCTGAAGCAGGCTGTCTTTGCACTTCGCCTGGTTGGATTTTTCCAATGCAGCACCAGAGATGGATGGTGAGATCCCCCTGGACTGTAGCCACGGAGCTCTAGGCATGGAAGGCATAGAGGAAATGGGGAATCCAACTAAGTAAGCCCATTTCATCCTGCCCTCTCTGCAGGCTTCTTTCTTATTTTAAAAACATGAACAAGACTACCTCTGAAAAGAGGCGTGTGATGTACGGGGAAGAGATACAGATCCTGTGTCAGGAGACCTACATTTGAATCCTCCTCTGCTGCTACTAGCTTTGAACATATCACCTCACCTTTAAAAGGCTTATTTCTAGGTGGTACAGTAGATAAAGATTGCTTAGATTTCCTCTTCATAAATTCAAATCTGGCCTCAGATGCCTACTGGTTGTGTGATGCTGGGCAAGTCACTCATCCCTGTTTGCCTCAGTTTCCCCATCTTTAAAATGAGCCAGCAAAGGAAATGGCAAATCATTCTAGTATATCTGCCAAGAAAACTCCAGATCAGGCTATAACGAGTCAGACATGACTGAAAATGACTAAACAACATAAAATGATAGAGCAGACCTAGATGAATCCTATGGTTCCTTCCAGGGCTAAGTCTTGTGATCCTATATGCCTCTGTCTCTCCCAAACTATTCTTTTCCTTCAGAATAAGATTTCTCCTTTTTGAAGTCTTCCTTTTTGGTAGGGCAGGAATAAGAGAAGCATCAAGTGGCTTCATTTATAACACAGAATGTAGAAGACAGAAGGGAACTCAAGAAATCATTTCATTCAACTCCTCCACTTTATAGATAGGGAAAACTGAAGAATAATCTATAAATTCCCTATATTTCATTTGTTAGAATAGACTCCTTGTCACCCAAAGTTAGAAAAAAGCCTTGTAAGATCATCCACACTATCCTCCTCCTTTAAGGTGAAGTAAAACTAGCTATGTCTCTTGCTTCCACTTAAGTATATACTGCAATAGAAATTAAATCACTCTTTCAGGGCATTAACTACACAGGTTTTTTTTAATTTTAGTATTCTATAAGCCCCAACCTTGTCTTCTTCTGCCTATAGCTCCCAGTGACTACCAAATACCCTAAAAGCATTCATCAGATACAACTAAATGATGAAACTGAAGCTAAAAAAATGTGTCTTGGTACATCTTTCTGGGGATCTCAAAACCCTTTCCAAATATTCTCTCATAAGTGGGTGACAGGAGTGGAAAATCCAGACCTTTACAGATCTAGAGATTCTGTTGTATGCAGAACCCTAGATTTGAGAAATGTTAGCTTACTGTCCAAGGAGAATTGCTGGAAGCCAGCCCTTTATCACCAGCATGAAGACTGAGGGCAGAGAGAAATGGGAACATTACCCTGCCTCTTCACCTTCCTCCCACTCAGTGCCTCTGCCCAGGGCTTGTTTAGGGAAAGGCTCTTTCTCCAGGGACTGAGCCTGGAGCATGGGTAAGCTGACCCATGATTCAGGTGATTAGAATATCAGCTCTGATCTGTTTTTCTTGCTATTTTTTCCCTGTGTGGGAAAAGGCCCAAATGACACAGGACCCCTGGCCAGGATGGGACAGGTTCTCATGGGAATGAGGTGGAGACACACCTCTCTCTACTCGTGGGAAACAGGAGCAAGCTTGGAAATTGTTCTGAACAGAAGGGGAGAGTGAAGTATTCTGGCCCTACAGCTCCACAAAGACCTTTTCTTTCCCCAAACTTCCTCCTCCCTGCCAGGCTTGATGAAAAGGCCATCTCCACATGAGCACAAGGAAAAAAGCACAACTGTATCTTCCCAACGGATGTTTATGTCACCACTGAAGATGTATTCCCTTGAAAAACAGGAATCTCTCCCGTTAACAAAGTCACTAGCCCCTTAGAATAAATGAATTGATGAGATGCTTTATTTAGAGTCTGAAGGATGATTGGGAAGTACCTAAATAGGGGAAGGTGGGACACCAAAGACAAATTTTATCTACTCCCTAATTTGGCCTAGGGAGAGCAACACATGGACAAGAAGGTATTTACTTCCTAATAAAACACCAGGGTGACTGCAAGGGAAGGAGTATTTATCCATGGAGGGAAAAGCGAGAAAAATACTCTCTAGTCAATCTGGGAAGATGTCCTAGGGGAGATGGGCCCTGAAAGCTGAATGAATGGAGAGAGAGAATTGTATTAAGCTGGATGGGTGAGGCATTCCAGACACACTACAATGGGAGAAAAAGCTCAGAGATGAGAGGATTGAAAAAAATAAAGTGGGGAAGGGGCGTTTAGTAGAGAGACTACTAAAAATCGAACCTTCTCCAGGAAGCCTTCCTGGACTAAGGAACTCCTCAGTCAGTTTCAGTCTATGATTCTCTGGTTTTCCTTCTCAGAACAGGAGTCCACTTTGGGTTGTACACAGTGCTAACCTATTTTAATCTGTCCCCTGGCTATTTACTAGTCCATATGTTCAAACCTGTCTTGCTAGCAACATGATATAGTAAACCTAAGAGTCAGAAGGCTAGGGTTTAAATCCTGATTCTGCCATTTGCTAGTAATGTGTAGTAAGACTCATGGGCAGCTCAGTGGTGCAGTAGATAGTGCTCTGAGCCTGAAGTCAGAAAGAGCTGAGTTCAAATATGATCTTAGAGACTCACTAGACCTGGATTTAATGTCAGAGGTTCCTTTGAGCTTTACATGGTAGCCAGCATGGGACCAAGAATAAACAGGCCCAGAAATAAGACTTAAGAATAATTCAATTCACTGAAGAAAACCATATACACCCAGAGAGAGGGATATGAAATATGGACCACAATGTAACATTTTCATGATCTCTATTGACATTTGCTTGCATTGTGTTGCCTTTCTCTGATTCTTTTCTTTCTTGTAGATAGGATTTTTCTTGCATAACTTCTCAAGCATTTCAACATTATTAACATGTAGTGGACTTCCTGCCATCTAGGGGAGGGGAGGGGACTGGGGGTAAAATTTGTAATGGAAAGCTTTGTAAAGATCAATGCTGGGGAACTACCCATACATATGTTATACAAATAAAAAGCTTTAATAAAAAAAAATAATTCAATTCCAAGAAGGCTTCCCTGACTCACCTCACATATGTTAATGATAGGTCCCAAAATTATATATCATGTCACAGTCTACAAGAGGACCAAGAACCTTAGGGGGAGAGACGTTAAAGAGTATAAATCTTGTCACCCCTATTTCACAGGTGAGCATATTATTGTTTAAAAATTGATTTGCTCAAATTTTAAATAAGATTTTAGCAACAAGATTACAGAAAGTCATCCCCAGGATAATACATCATGACCAAGTAGGATTTATACCAGGAATGCAGGGCTGGTTCAATATTAGGAAAACTATTAGCATAATCAATTATATTAATAACCAAATTAATAAAAACCATATGATTATCTCCATAGATGCAGAAAAAGCCTTTGATAAAATCCAACACCCATTCCTATTAAAAACACTGGAGAGTATAGGAATAAATGGGCTTTTCCTTAAAATGATAAGTAGTATCTACTTAAAACCTTCAGCAAGCATCATATGTAATGGAGTCAAACTAGAACCATTCCCAATAAGATCAGGAGTGAAACAAGGCTGCCCACTGTCACCATTACTATTTAATATTGTATTAGAAATGTTAGCTTTAGCAATAAGAGAAGAAAAAGAGATAAAAGGAATCAGAGTAGGTAGTGAAGAAACCAAATTATCACTCTTTGCAGATGACATGATGGTATACTTAGAGAATCCTAGAGACTCAACTAAAAAACTACTAGAAACAATTCACACCTTTAGCAAAGTGGCAGGATACAAAATAAATCCACATAAATCATCAGCATTTTTATATATTACCAATAAAGTTCAGCAGCAAGAGATACAAAAAGAAATTCCATTCAAAATAACTGTTGATAGTATAAAATATTTGGGAATTTATCTGCCAAGGGATAGTCAGGAACTATATGAACTAAATTACAAAACACTTTCCACACAAATCAAATCAGACCTAGTCAATTGGAAAAACTTAAAATGCTCATGGGTAGGACGAGCGAATATAATAAAAATGACAATACTACCCAAACTAATTTACTTATTTAGTGCCATACCAATCAAACTCCCAAGAAATTATCTTACAGATCTAGAAAAAATAGTAGCAAAGTTCATTTGGAAAAACAAAAGGTCAAGAATTTCAAGGGGATTAATGAAAAAAAAGGCTGAAGATGGTGGACTTGCTGTACCAGATCTAAAACTATATTATAAAGCAGCGGTCATCAAAACCATTTGGTACTGGCTAAGAAATAGAGTAGTCGATCAGTGGAATAGGATAGAATCACAAGACAAACTAGGCAATAACTATAGCAATTTGGTTTTTGATAAACCCAAAGACCCCAGCTTTTGGGATAAGTATTCACTATTTGACAAAAACTGCTGGGAAAACTGGAAACTAGTGTGGAAGAAATTAGGGCTTGACCCACATCTAACACCACATACCAAGATAAGATCTAAATGGGTTCATGATCTGGATATAAAGAGTGATTTTGTAAACAAGTTAGAGGAACATAATATAGTTTACCTCTCAGACCTGTGGAGATGGAATAAATTTATGTCCAAAGAAGAACTGGAACTCTTAATTGAAAACCAGATAGATAACTTTGACTATATTAAGTTAAAAAGTTTTTGTACAAACAAAATCAATGCAGACAAGATTAGGAGGGAAGCAATAAATTGGGAAATCATCTTTACATTTAAGGGTTCTGATAAAGGTCTCATCTCTAAAATATATAGAGAATTGTCTCATATTTATAAAAATTCAAGCCATTCTCCAATCAATAAATGGTCAAAGGATATGAACAGACAATTTTCAGAGGGTGAAATTAAAACTATTTATAGTCATATGAAAAGGTGCTCCAAATCACTATTGATCAGAGAAATGCAAATCAAGACAACCCTGAGATACCACTTCACACCTGTCAGATTGGCTAAAATGACAGGAAAAGTTAATGATGAATGTTGGAGGGGTTGTGGGAGGGCTGGGACACTGATGCATTGTTGGTGGAGCTGTGAACGGATACAGCCATTCTGGAGAACAATTTGGAGCTATGCTCAAAAAGTTATCAAACTGTGCATACCCTTTGACCCAGCAGCATTTCTATTGGGCTTATATCCCAAAGAAATCATAAAGGAAGGAAAAGGCCCCACATGTGCAAGAATGTTTGTGGCAGCCCTTTTTGTAGTGGCTAGAAACTGGAAATTGAATAGATGCCCTTCAATTGGAGAATGGCTGAATAAATTATGGTATATGAATGTTATGGAATATTATTGTTCTGTAAGAAATGACCAGCAAGATGATTTCAGAGAGGCCTGGAGAGACTTACATGAACTGATGCTGAGTGAAATGAGCAGAACCAGGAGATCATTATACACGGCAACAACAGTACTATATGACGATCAATTCTGATGGACATGGCTCTCTTCAACAATGAAATGTTTCAAACCACCTCCAATTGTTCACTGAAGAAAGCCATATACACCCAGAGAGAGGGATGTGAAATGTGGACCACAATATAACATTCTCATACTCCTTGATTGATGTTTGCTTACATTGTGTTTCCTTTATCTGATATATCGTTTGTGTAGATAAGATTTTTCCTGCACAACAATGATAAGTTTGGAAATATGTATACATATATTCGATTTGCCAATATTTTAACATAATTAACATGTAGTGGATATCCTGCCATCTAGGGGAGGGGTGGGGAGTTGGGGGGAAAAATTTGTAACGGAAAGCTATGTAAGGGTTATTGTTGAAAAATTACCCACACATATGTTATGCAAATAAAATTTAAAAAAAATAAAATAAACTTATGAGGAAAAAAAATTTGATTTGCTCTTGGTCACATAATCAATAAGTCATAGAACCACTGACTACTTGCTTGTTACTCACTTCTCAATATTGCCTCCTCATTCTTCCCCAGTGAGGAAGATGATGGAAGCTCCTTAGGGCAGGGATTTGGTCCTCTGTTAGCAGAATGCAAGCTACCAGAGAGATCATTTTCATTTTTGTCTGTATATTTCTAGCACAGTGCCTGGAACACAGTAGGTGATTAATAAATGTCTGCCCACAGCTTGATTGTACCATCCACAAGAATTGGCATGGAGCTACAGAGTTGTGCATCAAGTTGCTGAAGTAGGCAATTCCTCCATGGCCAAGTAGGAAGCCAGTGCCAGAGCTCAACTAGAGAATTCAGGTCTCCAAACTCCTAGCTCAGCTTTTTCTGCAAGTCCATCATTGAATCAATTTGTAAGCATTCATGCTTGTCATGTAGCCTTTCCCCTTAAGAGATCCAAGGAGGGAGAATTCATTTACAGCTGAGGCAATCAAGAAAGTCTTCATGGAGAAGATAGAATTGGAACTGGGTCTTAAAAGGAAGAGAAGGATTTCAACAGGCATGAATTAAGTTCTTTCCATTACATTGGGCTCAATGATTATGAGATGATTATTAGATTCATTGTAATGTGTCTCACAAGGGGCAGTGTGGTATAATGAATAGAGAGCTGACCTCAGAGACAGAAAGATCTGAATTCAAATCCAGACTCTGGCAAGCATTGGATAAATCATAATCTCCCACTGCTCTATTCTCTCAGAGACAATCAATTTCAAAGGAGATGCCAATCTACATGATAGAGGGAATGTCCTCATGAGTTCCATTCCCAGTGAAATCACAGGTTGGGTTCAAGTAGTCTCACCACAAGAAGTTGTTCTTGTCATAAATGGATCCTTTCTGTCCCATTGAAGATTATCCCCTTAACCCAGCCTTGTTCACAGAGTCCAGAAGAGCAGTCACTCATCATGCAAGCTCATTAGAAATTTGAAGGCTGGGATTGAATCCCTCCTTCCCTCCTCAACTCCATTCTCCATTCCTTGAGCCTCTGTCAAAGACCTCTAGTCAGTCAGGGTTCTTATTTCTGGTATTTTGCCAGGTCGTTTGGCTTTTTTTAGAGTTGGGCACCAAACTGAACAAAAGCTTAAATAAAAAAAAATATGGAAGAAGACCAGTCAGCTATTTCTGGCCAGGCTTCCTGGGGTTAGCTGTACCTTGGTGGGACTACTAAGGTTACTAACCTCGAAAGGTTCAGAAACATAATTTCTGCAGTGATTAGGTGGGGGGAGGTAGGGGGTAGGGACATGGGGGTGGGGAAATCATGATGGCCAAACTTGTAAGAGACTAATAGAACAGATGCCAATGAACTCACTCATTGTCAAGTAGATGCAGTGTGGTAGAATGGAAAAAGCATGGCACTTTAGCCAGGACAACTGGGTTGGAATCTCTGCTCCACCATTTGTTAGCTTAGAAAAGTCCCATGCCCTGTCCAAGGCTCAATTTCCTCATCTGCAAAATAACTTCATTGGTCTCAGTAATCTATGAGTTTCCTTCCAGCTCTGGCAACATATGGTTCTGTAACACTCACCAGTGGTCAATATTTGGTATTCTTTTCTCGTGGATGGAGCTGCTCCAAAGCACTAGATAGATTACAAAGTTGTTGGGTGAGCATAAAATTAGAGTAACAAGAATCAAATATTCTTAAAGTATGTATCTATCAATCTATGGCAACAATATCAGTGTTTAATACAGGAAGTACCACAAGTCTCAGTTCAGGTTTAAGCTTTAAGGGATTAAAACTGCATTAAGACTTTTTGGGACACTGTATGCTGTTTAAAATACAGAAGAAATGTAACAATGGTAACCATCAATCACCGAACTATTTAAACTCATAATAATGAGCTTATTATGTGCCAGGTACTGCACTAAGTCTTAGGGATGAGGAAGAAAAGTAAGACAAGGTCCCAACCTTGTGAATTCACATTATGATGGGGAAAACAACATGTCAAAACCATGTATATACAGGATAGATAAATATACATATGCATTCACATATTTCTTCACATACACATAAACATGTGTGTTTATATATATATACATATATATGTGTGTGTGTGTATACACACACACAAGTATTTATTAAGTACCTACTATGTGCCAGGCATTGTTAAATACTGGGGAAAGAAATTAAGGCAAAATATGCATATATGCACATATATTTCTTTATATACACATAAACATATGTATATATAGATGTATATGGATATATATATAAGTATTTATTAAGTACCTACTATGTGCCAGGCACCATGTTAAACAGTAGGAATAGAAATAAGGGCAAAATATACACATATGCGTACATATATAATATAGTATGTGTATAATATGTATATATGTGAAAATGAAGATAATTTCAGAACAAAGATACTAGTAATCAGGGAGAGATGGATGATGGGTGATGGGAGGAGAAACAAGAAAAGGCCTCTAGAGAAAATGAGATTTGAGTTGAGTCCAAGAAAAACAGGAAGCAGAAGTGAGGAAGGAAAGCATTTCAGACATTGGACACAGCCAATGGAAAGCCATGAAGTGAAAGAAATCATGTATCATATTCAAGGAACCGCAACAAGATCAGTATTGCTGGATCACAGAGTGAATGGATAGGAGTTCAGGATAAGACTGGCCAGACCAAAAAAGGATTTTATATCTGAACTTGGAGGTAATAGGGAGCCACTAAAGTTTATTTAAATAACTCTTTGGCAGTGCTGAAGGCACATCACCCAGTTCATATACACCAATTCTCCTCTCTAGGTTCCAAAAGAATAATCAACTTCTATTTGACTCCTTCAAAATAATTATGAGACAGGGTGGTCCAATGAAAAGCGTGATTTTCAAGTTTAAAAGAATTCAAATCCTGACTCTTCTCCAAAACTCCAATACAATTTCAACAAATATTAATTTAGCACCTACTATGTATGGCAGGTATCATGTCAAGCATAGGCAGTAAGGCAAAAGACAGTTCCTGATCTCAAGGAGTTCATAATCTAACTTGTTTTTTTTTTTTCCAGTTCATTTTATTTTTTTTATTTTTTTATTTTTTTATTTTTTTAAGCTTTTTATTTGTATAACATATGTATGGGTAGTTCCCCAACCTTGATCTTTACAAAGCTTTCCAATACAAATTTTACCCCCAATCCCCTCCCCTCCCCCAGATGGCAGGAAGTCCACTACATGTTAATAATGTTGAAATGCTTGAGAAGTTATGCAAGAAAAATCCTATCTACAAGAAAAAAAAAAGAATCAGAGAAAGGCAACACAATGCAAGCAAATGTCAATAGAGATCATGAAAATGTTACGTTGTGGTCCATATTTCATGTCCCTCTTTCTGGGTGTATATGGTTTTCTTCAGTGAACAACTGGAACTGGTTTGAGACAATTCTTTATTGCAGAGAGCCATGTCCATCAGAATTGATCATCATGTAATACTGTTGTTGCTGTGCATGATGATCTCCTGGTTCTGCTCGTTTCACTCAGCATCAGTTCATGCAAGTCTCTCCAGGCCTCTCTGAAATCGTCCTGCTGGTCGTTTCTTACAGAGCAATAATATTCCATAACATTCATATACCATAATTTATTCAGCCACTCTCCAATTGATGGGCATCCCTTCAGTTTCCAGTTTCTAGCCACTACAAAAAGGGCTGCCACAAACATTCTTGCACATGTGGGTCCCTTTCCCTCCTCTAAGATCTCTTTGGGATATAGACCCAGTAGAAACACTGCTGGGTCAAAGGGTATGCACAGTTTGACAACTTTTTGAGCATAGCTCCAAATTGCTCTCCAGAATGGTTGGATCCGTTCACAGTTCCACCAACAATGTAATTTTTTTTTTTTTTGCTTTTTGCTGAGGCAATTGGGGTTAAGTGACTTGCCCAGGGTCACACAGCTAGGGAATGTTAAGTGTCTGAGACCAGATTTGAACTCAGGTCCTCCTGACTTCAGGGCTGGTGCTCTAACCACTGCGCCACCTAGCTGCCCCATAATCTAACTTGTAAAATATGGGAGATATAGATCAGGGCTTTTAAACTTTTTCCACTTGTGACCCCATTTCACATCCAAGAAATTTTTATGCAACCCTTGGCATATAGGTATATGAAACATGTATACAAAACAAACATTTACTGATAATAAATCATAATTTCACAACTCCCACATTCAGGTCCACAATTTAAGCAGCTTTGGTGCAGATAATGCCTGAGATTCCTCTCCAGCTTTAAAATCTAATGATCCTTTGATTCAGGGGGGATTAGAGCTGGAGAGGACCCCAACTATAATCCAGTCCAGGTTCATCCTTTTAAATGGGAGAGGGCAAAACATAGACCTAGAAAGGAGAAGGAACTTGGCTAAAATCACATAACTCACTAGTGAATGATAGGGTAAGAATTATTCTCCAGTCCTGACTTCCAATTGATTGACCTTTTCTCTACGCTCCATGGATTCTTTCACTTCAATAGATTTTCCTCAAATGTTAACAAGTTCATTTTTCATCGATTGTACTGCAGGCTGGCTGTTTTCTGGTGATAGAGAGGGACCTTCAGCCTCCAGATCACATCATAAGATGGTGCAGCTGCTGCTGTCTGGAGATAGCTACTCCTCGGGTATAGATAGTTGCTGGCTCTAAACCAGAGAACAGTACTTCCTGACTCGGTGTTTGTGTTGTACTTTGAAAGGCTTGAAATCATGTGGAACAAGGATGAGACAATCTGTTTGGCCTCAGAGGGTAATTCTAAAATCAATGGGTAGCTTTGACCCAGGAGGGCCATTACTGGGTCTGTATCCTAAGCAAATCATAAAGGAGGGAAAAGGACCCACATATAGCAGCTTTTTTTGTAGTAGCAAAGAATTGGGAAATGAACAGATGCCCATTAATTGGGGAATGATTGAATAAGTTGTGGTATATGAAGGTCATGGAATATTATAAAAAATTATGAACAAGCTGATTTTACAAAGGCCTGGAAAGATTTACATGAACTAATGCCGAGTGAATCAAGCAGAACCAGGAAGACATTGTACACAGTAACATCAAGAATGTGTAATGATCAACTATGAAAGACTTGTTTCTTCTCAGTGGTTCAGTGATCCAAGACAATCCCAATAAACTTTGGCTAGAAAATATCATCTGCATCCAGAAAAAGAAATATGGAGAATGAATGTAAATCAGTATATGCTAGGTTCATTTTTTTCTGTTTGTTTTTCACTCTCTCATGGTTTTCTCTTTTCTTCTGATTTTTCTCTCCCAATATGATTCATAAAGCAATGTGTATTTTTAATTAATTAAATAATTTAACTTAAAAAATAAAATCAATGAGTAGAAGTTTCAGAAGCAAAATTCCCAGAAATCTAGCCAATCCAAAATGGGTTTCTCTTTGGAAAGTGACTGGATGCAATAGTCACTGAGGTCCTTCCCAATTCTAAAATTTAGTAATTCTGAAAGACACTGTCAATAAGCAGTGGAAATAACAGGAACAAAATAAGAGGTTGAAAGAAGTAGGGCTCCTTAGTTGGAAAAAGAAACTGTTAGGGGACAATGGAGAGACTTGAACTGAAAAACAATTAGATTATTTCTAGTCTGGTAGAGCTAGATCATAGTGGGATAAGAAAGTTCAGCAGTTCTCCACTGGGCAATATTATACTAAGCACAAGAAAAGAGCAATTGAAGCAGGAAGGACAGGATATAAGCATCAAGAAGGATTGCTTACCAGAAGTTCAAGACAGGTGACCAAAAGCATAAAGGAGATTTTTTTTAAAACTTAGAAAAGTAGAGTCCCTCACTCTCACAAGTCTAGGTTCAATTAAGATCTGTTCCTACTTAGAGGTAAGAGAATGGACAAAATGACCCAACTCTACAGAGGCTAAGATAGAATTATTTGAGACTGTGGCTCTGGTTTTATCCTCCAACATTCCCTTCACACTCTTCTGACACCTGCTTTGCTAGAAAGAGGAGATGGAAGTTTATTCCTTTACATAGTTTTTGGCTCTTGGGTTATTGTGAAAGAAACAAAGGCAACAGAGAAAACACTAGCCTCAGAGTCAGGAACCCTGATTTCTTTCCCTGGCTCTGCCATTCGCTTGCAAATCACTCCATCTTTCTACCTTAGTTTTCTCATCTAACAAAAACAGTGGAGTTTAGACTTATAAGATCTGAAGTCCTTTCACCTTTCCATCCTATGCCTCAAAGTTTCTAGGATACAGGTTCTTAATTGTGTCATGGACCATTCCCTTTGGGCAAACTTTTTTCCCCTGAGGCAATTGGAGTTAAGTGACTTGCCCAGGGCCCCACAGCTAGGAAGTGTTAAGTGTCTGAGAACACATTTGAACTCAGGTCCTCCTGACTTCAGGGCTGGTGTTGTATCCACTGCGCCACCTAGCTGTCCCTCCCTTGGGAAAACTTATGAAACTTGTGGATCCTTTTCTGAATATTTTTAATGCAGAAAACAAAATACATAGGATTACAAAAATTATGTTGGAATATAGTTGTAAAAATATTAAAAACCAACTTCAGGGACCCAAGAATAAAAAAGCTGCTAAATTCCCGTGCATTCCTTTCCAGTTTCAGAAAAGGAAAAGTCCTTCTTAGATCTAGCTCATTTCTTGCCTTCCTATTCATGCCCCAGGGGTCATTCAATCACACATAACAGTCATAACTTTATATGATCATAGATTTAGATCTGAGATTTTAGAGATGATCTAATCCAAAGTTTCTTAATCTGTAGGTCACTACTTCATATGGGTTGCTTAACTCAATGTGGGGATTGTGAAAATTTAGCAACAATAAAAGCTTTTTGAATGTTCTACATCCTGCAAGATTTAATTCTTTATGTAAAAATAAGCAAGTATATCTATCTCAGTATGTAAATTTGCTTTCATCATTAATAAGTGGTAAAATTATATTTATACCAAAGAACATTTTAAAATAAATTTCTTTAGATTTATTATCAGTAAATGTTTAATCTCTATACCTGTTTTATATACTTAAATACCCAAGGTCACATAATAATTTCTCAGGTAAAAAGGGTCATGAGTAGGAAAAATTTAAGAAGCCTTGAACTAATTCAATCCCTTCTTTTTATAGAGGATAAAACTGAAGCACAGAAAGATGTTACTTGCTAGAAACTATAAAACTTATATCAAAACTGGGATTCAAACCTAGAGCTTTTGTTGCTCTTTCCACTAAAGCATATTTCTCAACTTAGGGAGACATGTTTGTAAGAAGTGAAAAGGTCCTGAGTCCAACCAATTCATTTTACAGATGAGGAAACTGAGACAGATAAAAATTAATTGATTTGTGCACAAGCATAGTGGGTTAATCTGGAATCCTTTAGTAGCACACATCTTTGCATCATCCCATGGCATTGGAACACTCTCTCCTTAGAACAAACAAGAAATCTAACCCAAACTTGTTGAGCCCTGAATAAAAAATCATAGCTACCCCCTTCCTTGCTATTAGGACTGGAAATTAAGTTTAAAAAAGACCCCAGGAAAAACTTTAAAGCTCTGACCACCTTTACATTCCACTGTGTCATAAACTCCGGGTGTATTATGTCTATCTTTGTCAGGATAATTCCCCCTCCTTTTGAGTATTGCCCCTCACCTGCCTGTCTCCTGCCCTTGATCTTCTTATCTTGACCTCTATGCTGTCAGGATTAAGTTATGATCCTTTCCTGGAATTATGGCTTGTCCATCTTCCCAGTGTCCTTGCTCCCCTTATCTGCTTTTGTTTCCCCTTTAAGATTATATACTCAGGATATGTATTGTTTGCAAACTCTAGTTAGCTAAAACCTCATATAAATTCCCTGTCTCGGTTTTTCTGGGCCAAATGCTTTGGACAAGAGACCCAGCTAGCTTAAACTCCACATTAAAGATTAAAAACCAATCTCTTGCTTGCCTCAATTTCTCTGGTATTACAAACTCAGACTATTAAGGATATATATGTATATGTATATATATATATGTCTCCTTCATTCTCTTAGTCCCTTATTTTACACTTCCACTGGGGGGTTCTTCTTGTTGTTCATGCCCCATCCTGCCTGCTACATGCCCCATCCTGCCTGCTACTTTGGGCTGCACAATTGGTGAGCTTGTTGTTCCTGACAAGGGAGGGTGTTTAGCAAAGATTGATAACGACATATCTAGGTGATGAAAAGACACCAGAAAAAGAGTGAAGTTCATGAATTGCCACTTGCAAATGATCAGTCTTTTGGTAGCATTGATCTATGTCTTCTTTGAAAGAGAAGGGGGATTTAAAAGGGATTTAGCCAAGCATATAACAATGGGGAGGGGGAAAAGAAGATACTTCTTAATGCTTTAGGAGGGAAGAAAAAGATCATCCTTTTTCCATTTACAGAAAACTTGTAGTAGCACTCTTTTTGGACTTTTTTTTAACTATAAAGTCTAAATTCTCCAGTCTTGCCTTAGTGACCATATGATCCCATCTGCCACCAAAGGAAGTGAGGCTTACATCATTATAAGATTATTAAGCCACTTATTACACAGAAACTCTTCCTTCCCGTGGGCCTAAAGGGAACAGGAAATCAGATACAATTTTACCAGGCTGAATGCTCCAGGGTACATACAAGGCTTTAATCAGAACATTGCCTTAAGGGGCTGAGTGCAAAGAGCATAAAATGGGGACTCAGCTTCCCCTACTTTCTAGCTTTACTTAGGGTGTTCAACAGCCTCCCTGTGCCTCAGTCTCCACCAACTTGAAGATGAGGTATGATCCTGAACCCTTTTCTTCCCCCTTCACTAAGTTGAATTAGAAAGAATGTAGGAAGAAAGGGAAGCTGATAATTTGTGTTCTTCAGAAGGAAAAAATTGGATCAATTGAAAACGATTGTGTTCATCTGGCCTTGGAAATGGTTACCAGCCACTTGTCAAGGATCCCTGCTAGTAGACTTGGATTATTTCAGTCAGAACTAATCCTGAGTTTACACCCTAGATTCACAGCCTTGTCTGCAGCCCTGAGAGGAGATAAGAAAGAAGCCCAGTTCTGAGCTCCCACGTTTTTGAAGAAGACAGTCTCTTCCATCAGAGAGCTCCCAGGCCAATTAAATGTTTGTGGATGGACAGACTGGACCCTTATCTATCTGGAGGCATGATGTTCAAGGGCCACCTTCCCTCCCCTATCACTTTGTAACAATTTTGAATATCTCCTGTATTTTTTTTATCTGTGAGCGTTTTGTTTCCCAAACTCTTCCCACTCCCTATCACAGGAGAGAATGAACTTGAGGGCAAGGTATATTCCCACAGTGCACATATTAGGCACTTGATTAATTGATGGGAGTGACATATTCCCTGCCATCAATGACCAAAAGTTCCAGTTTCATGAGAGATCCACCATGAGTGCCTGCTCATGGGGAACTCTCACCATGTCCATGCCCTCCCAGAGCTCCCCAATCAATCACTAAAACTGGGGACCCAAAGTCGTAAGAAGTGTTCAGAAACAGAGCTAAAGGAATCAGGGGGATCCAGGCCACAACTCAGACTCACCCTTGTAGAATGTGAGGATTGGATTTTCTCTTACCTTGACAGGGAAGGAAGGAAACAGAGAATTGAATCAGAAGCACTGGGTCCCACCTGCTGTGGGTAGCTATTTCTGATTCAGCTGGGCTGGACGGAAAAAACCCAGTCTGTTTGGCCAGGGTATTTGATGACCTGTGGCTGTTCCCATAACTCAGATGTGTCAACTAAGACAAGTGAAAAGAGACAAAAAGATTCCCTATACCAGTGAAATAAGACAATCTTTCTACAAAAAGTCCCTGGGGGGGGGGAGGCGAAGGAAGGGATGATTATTTGAATTGCTCAGTCCTCCATGGGCCTCTGGAATGTATTGGGTATTTTCATAAACCATGTTCATAAGAAAGCCAGAGTAATGGGGGACCTAGGCTGCCTCCAATGCACAGAATGGCAAAGTCTGTGGCCTTCCCTTATCCTGTCACCCAGAACAGTACAGAGAGTTCTTTAATGTTGGATAGAATGCCAGGTCTGAAGTCAGGAAGATGAGTTCAAATGTGGCCTTAAACACTAGCTGTGTGATCCTAGCAAGCCATTTAGCACTGTTTGTCTCAGTTTCCTCATCTGTAAAATGATCTGAAAAGGAAATGGCAAACCACTCCAGTATCTTTGCCAAGTATCTTTGCCAAGAAATTTCAAAATGGGGATCACAAAGAGTTTGACATGACCAAAAAGATGAGTAACAACTCTGACTCCAAATAGCATCCTTTCTCCTGGACTATTGAAGGTTTTCAAATGAAAATTGTTGAATCACTTGCTGGGAAAGTTGTAGAAAAAATTCTTCATATGCAGTTTGAACTAGACCTTTTTTCAACTTTGAAATTCTGTCCTCTTCTAGTCAGTAACTACTTCTTTCTTGACCCCTTTCCTTCTCCCTCCCCCCTCTTCTCTTTTCCTTTTTCCCTTTCCTCCCTCTCTCCCTCTCTCCCTCTCTCCCTCTCTCTCTCTCTCCCTCTCTCCCTCTCTCCCTCTCTCTCTCTCTCCCTCTCCCTCTCTCGCCCTCTCCCTCTCCCTCTTTCTCCCTTTCCCTCTCCCTCTCCCTCTCTCTCTTGCGCACGCACACACACACACACACACTCACTATGCTTTATACCTTGTCTTACAAAGATTTTAGTGTCTGTTGTCCCTTCCTTTTAGACTATAAACTCTATGAGGACAGGAAGGAAGTCTTCATCTTCTTGTTTCTCACATTACAAATACAAGATAAAGACTTCTATGAATCAATGCAGAGTGACGTGAACAGAATCAAGAGAACAATTTATACAATAATAATAACATTATAAGAAAAACAACTTTGAAAAACTTAAGAATTCCTATTGATGCAATGACCAAATACAATTTCAAAGGACTAATAATGAAACACACTATCTATCTTCTGACAGAAAAGTGATAGACTCAAAAGTAAAGATTAGACATAACCAGTGAAGAAATTGGTTTTGTTTAAGTATACAAGTTCATAATAAGGGTTTTGTTTTTTTTAATAAGTTGGGAGGAAGAAAAGAAGAAAAGTAGAATTTTTGTTGATCAGAAAAAATAAAAATTTAATTTTAAAAGTAGTAACGTAGTTATATCATTCTTTTATCAAGGTAGGAAATCTACTGGTACAAAACAATACACATATTTTCAGATGCATTTTTTGATGCATTGATCAGTTTTGCTGATTTTTTCCCCTTTTTTTCCCCTTTTTCTTAAAAAAACTTTGTTACATGGGATGGCTGTCTGGGAGGGGGAAAAGAAGAAATATTGAAATATTTTTATTATGTATAAATAAATGATAAAAATAAAAATATTTTAAACATGGAAAAACAGTAGGAAATTAACAAATGGGAAACGGAGGTAAGGATAATCCAAAACTCATTTCTCTTTGGCTTAGCAATACAATTGCAAATATTGTATTTATATAATCTACTAGTGGATCATAGGCTATATAGCTACAACGAGTCTTAGAGGGCATCTGCTCCAACCCCCTCATTTTATAAAATAGCAAATTAAGGTCCCCAAAAGTTAAGTATTTGTCTCCATAAAATGAGGGGGTTGAATTAGATGGCCTTGAAAGTAACCTTCAGTTCTATATAAATCCAATACTCTTCCAATCAGACCTCATTGACAATATCTACTAAAGATCAGAGACCTTCCCATCTCCATTATTTTCCTACTATACCTTTCACTAGGTATAATATGATAATACTAATAGCTAGTATTTATACAGTGCCTAGCATATGCCAGATACCATATTATTACAAATATTATGTCATTTTCACACACACACACACACACACACACACACACACACACACACACACAC
>JAJPUD010000990.1:68481-108415 GCA_023553655.1 Myrmecobius fasciatus | reverse complement strand
CACACACACACACACACACACACACACACACACACACACACACACACACACACCTGAGAGGTATGTGCTCTCATCATCCACATATTACAGTTGATGGAACTAAGGCACAGAGCTCATGGGTAGGCCGAGCGAATATAATAAAAATGACAATACTACCCAAACTAATCTACTTATTTAGTGCCATACCAATCAAACTCCCAAGAAATTATCTTACATATCTAGAAAAAATAGTAGCAAAGTTCATTTGGAAGAACAAAAGGTCAAGAATTTCAAGGGAATTAATGAAAAAAAGACAGATGAAGGTGGCCTTGCTGTACCAGATCTAAAACTATATTATAAAGCAGCGGTCAAAACCATTTGGTACTGGCTGAGAAATAGAGCAGTCGATCAGTGGTATAGAATAGGATATCAGGACAAGCTAGGTAATAACGTTAGCAATTTAGTGTTTGATAAACCCAAAGACCCAGCCTTTGGGATAAGTATTCACTATTCGGCAAAAACTGCTGGGAAAATTGGAAACTAGTGTGGAAGAAATTAAGGCTGGACCCACACCTAACACCACACTCCAAGATAAGATCTAAATGGGTTCATGATCTAGATATAAAGAGTGATATTATAACCAAATTAGAGGAACATAGGATACTTTACCTCTCAGACCTGTGGAGATGGAATAAATTTATGTCCAAAGAAGATCTGGAACTCTTAATTGAACACCAGATAGATAATTTTGATTATATTAAGTTAAAAAGTTTCTGTACAAACAAAACTAATGCAGACAAGATTAGGAGGGAAGCATCAAATTGGGAAATCATCTTTACATTTAAGGGTTCTGATAAAGGCCTCATCTCTAAGATATATAGAGAATTGTCTCATATTTATAAAAATTCAAGCCATTCTCCAATTAATAAATGGTCAAAGGATATCAACAGACAATTTTCAGATGATGAAATTAAAACTATTTATAATCACAGGAACTAAGGCACAGAGGAACTTGCCCACATCACACAGCTAGTAACTATATGAGGCAGGATTGGAATTCAGGTTTTCCTGATTCCAAGTACAGCATTCTAATCCACCACACCACATAGGTATCTCTAGGAACAAAAACCCAGGTTTCCAATGAGAACAAACATGAACAGAGGAGACAGATAAGTCCAAGAAATGAATCAATTAAAGTTTAATTCTATTTGGTTTTCAATGGATTCTAAAATTTTTCAGCAAGTATATTGCTTGATTTAGCTGGTTTTAGGTCAATTCTAAAATGAAACACCATGGTAGAGTCAAAAGCACTTGAAGTCCTAAGTTTGAATCGCAGCTCTGTTGCTTATAATTTTCATGATCTTGGACAAATCAATTTCTCTGGATCTCAGTTCCTCATTTACAAATGAGGGATTGAAATAGGTGATCCCTAAGGTCCTTTCCAATTCAAATTCTAGATAGATAACCCAGGTTTTCAGTCAAGTTTGTATCATTTTGCATGAGACCATCTTAAGCAGAGAAAAGTATACTGACATGAAGCTGTTTTTGCCTTTATGAGGAGTAGAGTTGATGCAAAAACTTTAGGAAAAGAGAGACTTTTTCATTTTTTCTTTCAGAGAAACATACATGATTCCAGATTCTAACTAGGATCAACACCAGGGAAAATAAAGAGAAAGACTCTTGCAGACCTATATTTACTTGGTCCCCTAAAGCTTGCTGGTCTAGGGACTTGGTTAGAACAAAGTCTTCCACACATTCCAAGTTCCAGCTTACCTTCCTAGAGACTTCAGATAATTTAAGTCTAACTGAGACCTCTCTCTTGGCTAAGCAATACTCATCATGCTCTAATATAATGAGTTCATTTACCCTTTGTATGTTTTTTAATCTATTCTAATCTGCAAAACTTCTCAGATTTATGTTATTTATTTATCTCCTTGGATAAACAAGCTTACATATTATTCACTATTTGTGATGGTCTTTTGTGTAACTGGTATTTATTACTGACAAATAACCTAAGGGTTCAGTCTCATAGTAAACATGAGGAGACAGAGAATACACTGTGGATAAAGTGTGCCAGTCTGGATCTGAAAAGATCATTGGACTCAGATTGGAAAGACCTGAGATCAAATCCTAACACAATTTATGACTTACAGAGAACAGGAAAGCTACAAAACAACAGCAAGATTTAAGGGAACAGGTAAATAAAATTCTAGTCCAGTACTCTTTTCTCAGAAACTAGAGAACAGAAAGGTCTATCTCCCAGTTCTTATGCCTGTTCCCTTTAAGAAACAATTAGTCTTTCTTGGAAAGTGTTAGTCGGACAAAGGATCATATCTCTTAATGCCTCCTATGAACCAAATGTAGATAACCTACATGTACATACATATTTTATGTGGATAGTAAATACCTCACATACAGATTTTCATTCCCTGAATTCACTATTACAATAGACATAAGTAAACCAGGTACACACCGTGAATAAAGGGAGTCAGATCTAAAAAAGATCACTGGATTCAGACTGAGAAGACCTTAGATCAAGTCCTAACACAATTTATTATTTGTGTTATTCAAACTCAACCAAACAAATTCTTTGAGTCCCAGTTTCCTTGTCAATAAAGTTAGGATAATACTTGACCCAACAAGCCTCACAGGATTGCTATGAGATAATGTGTAGAAACTAACTGTACCTGTAAAGTGTTAAATAAATGTAAACTACTGTGATTATTATTTCCACTACTAACATTTTAAGAATTGCAAAGCACTCTATAAATATTTCATTTTATCCTCACAAAAAGACTCAGAGAAAGGTTCTATTATAATCCTCATTTTACAGATGGAGAAACTGAGTCAGGTATCAATTAAGGGACCTGCCATGGTCACTCAGCTAGTAAATATCTAAGGTAAATTTGAACTCAGATCTTTCTGACATAAGGTACAGTAGTTTAACTACTGTGTCACCTAACTTTCTCTAATAAGAATAGTAAATATTAACCATGAAAAAGACATATACTAGGCTAAACCTACTATCATTCTTTCAGGGAAGAATGTACCAAGGGAAGCAGTACCAAGTTGGAGAAGCAAAGGCACCCTGCTAGAAAGGCTTATTCTACTTACTAGAAAGGCAGATAGATAGATTAATGATAAATAATATTGGGCTTAGGTCAGGAAACCTGGATTTTAGCCTATTTCCTTGCTCTGTGACTTTAGACTTTTCTCAAATCCCTCAAAAAAAATAGATCAGATCTATATTACACACACACACACACACATGTATGCATATAAAATGAGGGGGTTAGATCATCTAATATGGCTGATTCTACTTCCAATATCTAATAGTCTTGGAGCCCATGATTCAATGACCATATAAGATTCATTAACACGATGCTTTTATCTGCCTCTATATTGAGCACACAGGTTAGTCTAACCTCATCTCCTTTTTTCCACTAGCCAACAATATGGATGGCTCATTCTAGCTAACCTCTCAGGTTCTTTTCAGTTCTAAATCCTAGGATCCCATGAAGGCAGGTTGAAACTGTTAAAAAAAAAAAAAAAAAAAAGAAAGGTTATTTTTCCTAATAAGGAGAACCAGCCCTAAATGGAATGGGCTGCCTGCCTGAGAAGAGAGTGGATTTTGCTTCACCATAGATTTTTCAGAAAAAGGCATGTTAGAGAATTCCACTGAAAACCCTTATAATTCTGATGCTCTGTGTTCCTCTCTTGTTATATATACTTTCATGTATATATGGACAATTAAGTGATGCAGTGGATAGAGTGCTAGATCTGGAGTCAGGAAGATCTGAGTTCAAATCCAGCCTCGGATATTTACTAGCTGTGTGATCCTGGCCAAATCACTTAACCCTGTTGGCTTTAGTTTCTTCCTCTGGAGAAGGAAATGACAAACCACTTTGCCAAGAAAATTCCAAAATGGGATCATAAAAACATGACTGAAACAACTGAACAACAATAGAAGAAAAAAGCATTGGACTTGAATTCAAACAACTTGGATTCAAATACTAGCTCCACCACCTTTGGTAAGACCCTTCTTTATATGCCTTAGTTTTATCATGGGCAAAATAGTAATTGAAAAGTTTATATGTATACATACATATACACACACACTAATTTACAGGGCTGAAGAGGCATGCTAGGTAAAGCGTTGAGTTGAAAGTCCCATGAAGTCACTGTGTGTGTGTGTGTGTGTGTGTGTGTGTGTGTGGTCACTGTAGACATAGATATCCAAATCCCAATCACCCCGTGGGCAGCAGGGTCAGCTGCCTCCAAGAATACATCGTGGTCAGACTGAGATGCCTTAAACAAGTCCCCTCACTTACAACAAAGAATGTTGGTTTTAGAGTTGTACGACTTGGGTTTCTGCCAGCTCTGCCACCTCTGTGACTCTGGACAACTAAACAAAGTCACTAAACAAAAGGAATTTTGTAAACCTGAACACACTATATTAGTGTAAGGCTTTAGTGTTGTTCAATAAAGACTTGTTGCGTGAATAATGGGACTAGAACTGAGGATACGAGGATGAAGCTGAGGTTGAAAGGGTCAAAATAGGGCATTAGACAAGAAATCAAGGCTAGCTTCCTTCCTTCTTCTCTTCCCTCTGTCTTCCAGAGGCTTCCTTCTTGTACTTGAGACCTACCAACTGTCATCAATAACAATACCATCACCATTATACTTCCCTGCCCTTCCTCACAGTCCCACATTGATCTTGTTTTTCAATTCTGCACCTCAGTCGTTACTCACTCGGCCCCATGCTGAAATGCAGCATTTAGAATAAGGCAGCTGCCAAGCCCAATCCAGGTGCCAATTTCCTTCAGCATGCCAGCCTCAGCACGAAGTCCCCAGATGGTGTGCCAGCCGAAAAAGGAATCTGTAAACACCCATGATCCTCTGCTCTGCAGAGAATTAAGAAGTAGGACAAGACTTTTCAAAACTGGAAGTCATCTTAAAGATCCCTTGCTCCCTCCTCTGGGGATAGTCTAGACTTGTTCTCGAGAAAGAAACTGAGGTTCAGCGGCTTGCCCAGAGTCACAGAGGTGGCAAGCTAGGTGTGAAACCCATGTCCTTTAACTCTAAAATCTATGTTCTTTGTTGGAAGTGAGGGGACTGGGATAAGGCATCTCAGTCTTACCAAGACTTACCCTATTGCCCAAAGGGTGACTGGAAGTTTGGATATTTGTGTCCACAGTGGACAACCACACCACATACACACACACACACACACACACACACACACACACACACACTCACACAGTTACTTCATGGGACCTACAACTCAACACTTCATCTAGGATGCCTTCTATTTTCCTGACTGACATTTCAAAGGAAAAACAAAGAGGCAACTTAAAAAACCCAAGTCATCTTGTCCATTTCCTGCAGAATTTCCCTCAGCCAACACCTGTGATACTCCCCTGCAATCAAACAATTCTTTTCTTAATGCTGATGGGTAGAACGTAGAATTCATGGCACCTTTAAGCACCAAACCCAGAAGTTCTTAGGAAGCACCAGCTGAAAAACAGAAAGAAACTCTGATATGGACATGACTGCTGAGACACATGTGTAGGATTTCTCCAGTAGGAGCCACTCACAGGATCATAGACCATCAGAACTGGAAGGGACTTCAGAAACCATCCAGTGCAATCCCAAGTCTTTAGAGATAGTAAAGTGAGCCCCACAGAGATTAAACAATTTGTCCCATATCACATAAGTAAAAAAGTGGAGGTCAGGACTGGAACCCAAGACTTTTGATTCCAGATAGACATACTACATCATTCTGTAATAAGTCCAGGTCCTGATATGGGAATGGGGTTGAGTAGTCAACAGAAGCTATGCTTCTCCCAACGGTTGGTGCTATGGAAGTAGGAGTTAGTGATGGTGGTGGTAGTGATGGTGAAAGAGATGAGAGAGGAGGAGACAGAGAGTGGAGGAAGTAAAGGGTGAGTGTGAGTGGGATATGTGCAGTGCAGGGGAGGGGATGTAGGGAAAGGAATGGGAATGATAGCAGTGATAACGTAGAATAAGATTCCAGTGAGCTAACCCAACAATTCTGGGCTCTGTCAGTCTGATTTATCTCACCTTCTTTCTCTTTAGTGCTGAGGAAAAAGAAAAAGTCTTTTCTGGAAAATCCAACCTCTGCCCTGGTGCCTGGGATACACTAAGTTGAAGTAAAGGGGTATCCAGGTACAGCCTGGGGACAGAAGTTGAAGAAGAGAGAAGAGGCAGCTGAGTGAGGAAGAACCGTTATATTCATGGAGCAATAACAATTCTACCTCACATTTACAGAACACGATTTAAAGCATTTTCTTCACAAAAGTCTTGGGGAAAGTATTCTCTCCAATTTGCAGGTCAAACTACAGAAATTCAAGGGTCTCAATTAACTTGCACAGGATGACACATGATTAAGGGTCAGAGACGGGACTGGAACTCAGGTCTAATATCAATGCTCTTTCCATTACAAAAGTCTCAGGAGGGGCTGGGCAGGTTGCAAGATCAACAATTCTACCTCACATTTATAGAATAAGATTTAAAGCATTTTCTTCACAAAAGTCTAGGGGAAAGTATTCTCTTCATTTTGCAGGTCAAACTGTAGAAATTCAGGGGTCTCAATTAACTTGCACAGGATGACATGATGATTATGAGTCAGAATCAGGACTGGAACTCAGGTCTAATACCAATGCTCTTTCCATTACAACAACCCCAGGAGGGGCTAGGATGGTTTTAAGAGTTGCAAGACCAAACTCTTTCTCTCTCTGAGATCTTTTCCTTAAAGAATCTGCCACAGAATCCTTTTGATATGGATTCTACAGCTGCACTTAGATCAGCCAGCCCCAATGTCTCATAAGCAGGGTGGGCTATTATTTCAGAAGTCTAACCTTAATCACCTCTTGCTTGATGCCAACCTATTTCCTCAAGTGGGGAGCTCAGTGGAGATGGTGAACAGCTGGTCCCCATCTCCTGCAGTAGGGAAGCTGGCCCTGGCCCTTTTCTTTGGGGCTGTGGAAAACAGAATAGCTTATGACAGCTGGTAGGGTCTCTGTGCCAGAGCTGGGGAAGGCATTTTCTCCCAGAGATGATCAGTAAACTTAACTCCAACTGCTTTCTCTTACTTGGGCAGAGCCTGTCTAAATCCCTAGCATCTGGCCTGACCCTGGGGAGGGATCATGAGGTGGGAGGAGGGAATGGATAGAAGAGTTTATTTAATCAAAACTCTTTTTTCCATCCACCATTCACGAAAACTTCAAAGGACAGAGCCCTGATCTGGAAAAAAGAAATGAAGCCAGCCAGCATTAAGGGCTCTAGAGAGGGATGGAGCCAGCTGAGAAATCAGCCAAGCATGCATCAGAGCCACCTTGCATGAGAATAAACAATGAGCCGCACTAATGTCTAGGGACCAGGGGGCACTTTGGGATGTTGGTGGTGCTAGTGATGGACAGAGATGTCAGCTCATTTATCAGTGGCAATTCAGAACTGCCTCTCTATCAGTGGGGGCTCTGAACAGGAGGAAAAGTGGATAGAATGCTGGATTTAGGAGAAGACTAGTATAGATTCCACTTCTGACATTGTGTAAACTTAAAACAAGTCACTAAACATGCATGGATCCCCTTTTTCTCATTTAGAAAATGGAAGGGTTGGTATTAGATGCTTCTAAGAACTGTTATTGTTCTAAAGCTTATGATTCCTAGCCCCTCCCCAACAGTCAGGGCTCAAAACAATAAATCCCAATCAATAAAGGACTTTAGTCTGCAATGCCCTGATCAGTTAGGATCTGGGACTCCACTCCTAGGCAGTGAAGATTCTAAACTTCCCTCTGTCCCAAGACCAGGGAGCACAAGACAAGAGCAAAGAGAAACCCAGTGGGTCCCAGGAGATAGTGTTTTAGAGAATCTTGGTGTTTCTATTGAATCCAATTGAATACACTCCCACCACCAACCCCTTTCCCCAGGTCCTAGATAAGTAAACAGGGACCACCTCCAACTCAAGTCCCACCTTTTTCTTTTCTATACAAATTTCCCGGACTACCTCAGCTCACAAGAGCCTCTCCTCCTCTGGCTTTCTACAGCTTCCCAGCTTGTATCACATAGTTTCACACTTGATTGCACACACAATCATCTTAGTCCCCAATTCATAGGATCATGGGATTTAAAGCTAAGAAGAACACAAGAGATTATCCAGCCAAAACCCTTAGTTTTACCAATGATTAATTTGAGGTCCAGGGAAGGGAAGTTTATTGCTCGTGGTCACGTAGCTAGTTGATGGCAGAGCCAAAATTCTAATCTTGGTCCTCTGACTCCATATTAAGCCAGGTTCGTGGGTACTGGTTTAAAATGGCCAAGGAGGGGCAGCTAGGTGGTGCATCGGATAGAGCAGTCAGAAGGACCTGAGCTGGAATCTTGTCTCAGACACTTAAAAATGTGTGTGACCTTGGACAAGTTACTTAACCCTAATTGCCTCAGAAAATAAATAAATGGCCAAGGAATTGTTTCCAGAGGACAATATATTATTATTAATAATAATAACTAGGTTTTATGTAGAATGTGCTACATGTACATGTCTGTGTATATACATATATATTTATATTTATTTATACACACATGTATGTGTGGATATAGATATAGATATATGTAATATCAGGCACAGTGCTATGGACTTTTTTTTTTTTTTTTTTTGCTTTTTGCTGAGGCAATTGGGGTTAAGTGACTTGCCCAGGGTCACACAGCTAAGAAGTGTCTGAGACCAGATTTGAACTCAGGTCTTCCTGACTTCAGGGCTGGTGCTCTAACCACTTCGCCACCTAGCTGCCCCAGTGCTATGGACTTTTAAAAAAGATTATCTCATTTGATTCTTACAATGCTGGGAGGTTGGTGCTATTATTATCCTTGTTTTATAGCTGAGGAAACATAGGCAAACCAAAGTTAAGTGATTTGCTCAGAATCACACCCAGTTAAGTATCTGAGGTAAGATTTGAACTCTGATATTCCTGACTTTGTGCCTAGTCTTCTATCTACTGTAGATTCAGTGACAATGCCTCCTTCTGTCTGAGGTTTACCTGTACCAAGAATAACATAAAGGAAATCAAAATTGAATATATTTTCTAGCTTGTTAGGAAAGACAGGAAACTGAGGAAGAGAGAGGGAAATGGTAGAGTCGGAAGACATACAGCAAGGTCAAAGATCAGTTGCCAACTGAACCCCAGAACCCCAACTCTCAGAATCAGGCTTCAAGAACAGAGGAAGGAATTACAGTGAAATGCCCAGAGTCCCTGAAATAGCCGGGCTCTGTCAGGATCCTTTCCCCCTTATGCCCTGTCCATGCCCTTGGTCCCCAGCCCAGAAGCCAGCCCAGGATCCCACTCATTCCCACTTCCCAGGTGGCTGGCTCAGCCCTGGTTAAGCCGGCTCTCCTCATCTCCTCTGCCCACTGTTCTCACCCGCATGGGTCTGACTGGTATATTTCTGTTGTCATGGTGCTGGCAACACCTCCCAATTTAGCTTCCTTGGCACATGTGATTGAGGCAGTCAGGAAGATGAGTCTGGGCCATGGGCTCTGATGCCTACAAGAAACCAGGTGAGGGAAATGGAAGGGAAGGGCTGGGCCACAATAGCCAACCCTGCTCTCCCTAGAATACCCATTAATCTGTCAAGCCATTTAATACCTATTAGGTGCCAGCCACTACTCCAGGTGCTAAAGACATACACAGATGAAGCAGTCCCTACTCACGAGGTTCTTATTTTCTATGGAGGGAGAAAGAGGGGGGTAACAGTTCTGCTCAGTGAGTCAATCAATAAGCATTTATTAAGTACCTACTATGTAATAGGTACCATTCCATGCCTTATCCATTAGAAAAGGAATTTCCTCAAATCAAAGACTTCCTGCACATCATAGAATGGAAGAAACCTAAAGCTGGTAAGTGGGTCTTTGGGAGGCATCTAGTTCAAATTAACTAATTCAGGAAGGCTTTTAACATGTCCCCCACCCAGAAGCGATCATTCCAAAGCTTTAAAATCTTTAGTAGTAATATAATTATCAAGAGCACTGAGCTTGGAAGCAGGAAAACCCAAGTTCAAATCCAGCCATTGAAACTTACTAGCTGTGTGACCTTGGGCATGGTTCTTATCTTTCTTTGCCTCCATTTCCTCATCTGTAAAATGGGCTGGAGAAGGAAATGGCAAATCATTCCAATATCTTTGCCAAAAAAAAAACACCAAATGGGGTCACAAAGAATCAGATGTGACTGAAAACAACAAAAGGCTATTCACAACCTTTTTTTTTTAGCAGCCCTAATTGCCAGAAATTATTTTTCTTCATCTAAATCTACCTTCTGGTGACTTCTACTATTCTATTTCTCTGCTCTTTGGGGTCTTTGGGGTCATGCAGAACAAGTCTAATCTCTCCTCTATTAACAATCTTTTAAATATTTAAAGAAGTAATCAGATCTGATTTTTCTCTAGGATAAGTATCTGTCACTCTTTTAATAATATTAACAATACAAACAACAGTAAAAATTATTATTTATGTAATACTTTAAAGTTTGCAGAGCACTTTACATATGTTAACTCACTTGATCCTCATATCCCCATGAAGTGCTATTATTCCCATTTCAGAGATAAGAAAACTGAGTCACAAAGGTCACACAACTTGAGTATTTGAACTCTGCTCTCTCTGACTCCACATTCTACATTCTGACCTACCCGGAGTTCTACATGCCCCAGACTCATCACTCCAGTAACTCTCTCTAGCCAAACTCCAGGTTGTCAATGTCCTTCCTAAATAGTGATGTCAGAACTCAGGGTAACAATTAAGGGGTTGTTGGCCACCTCCAGCATCACAGAATCTCAAAGTCCCAGGATCACCAGATGCCATCCAACCAAGGTAGAAGACAATGAAAATGTAGTTTTCTTTATTCTACACACTTTTTCTTTTTTAGACACTGAGAAGCAGTTCAGAGCCAGAGAAACTGAAGTTCTATCTCTGAAGCAAACTAGCTGTGAGACTGGATATTGAGTTGTTTCAGCCATGTGCAATTTTTCATGACCTCATTTTGGGTTTTCTTAGCAGAGATACTTTAAATAGTTTGCCATTTCCTTCTCAAGCCCATTTTACAGATGAAGAAACTGAGGCAAATAGGGCTAAGTGCCTTGTTCAGGGTCACACAGCTAGTCAGTGTCTGAGGCCAGATTTGAACTGAGGAAAATGAATATTCCTGACTTCAAGTCCAGCACTCTATCCACTAGCCTCCTAGCCGCACTCTCTGCCCCCTACCCTAGGGGCCATAGGCAAGGCTTCTAAATAGTTCCTGGCATGGTGGCTCCCTAAATTTGACTTCAGACACTTAATTAGTTGGGTGACACCGGGCAAGTCATTTCATTTCTACTTGCCTTTTTTTCCCCTCAATTGTAAGATGGGAATAATTGTACCTACCTCCCAGGATTGTTATGAGAATCAAATGAGATAATATTTGTTCAATGCTTAGCATACAGCACATGTTACATAAATGTTTATTTCCTTTCCCTCCCTTCTTTCTAAGATTACAGATAAAGAATCGCTAATCTGTATTGGTAGAGGAAGTTTGTACTCCAAGAAATCACTACCCTGTCAAAAATCTGCCCTCCCTCACCAAAAAAAAAAAAAAAAAAAAAAAGTCTGTATTGTTGGTTTTCATTGCTATATCATGCTGTTGACATATTGCATTTATAGGTCAATAAAACTTCAATGTCTCTTTAATAGAAATGGTTATTTATTCTCCCTATTGTATATTTATTAAGTTGGGGTTTTTTTGAACCTAAGTGTAAAACTTTACATCTGTCTCTAATAAATTTCAGGTCAAGAAATGTCTTGTCTCCTCTTATGCAATCAGAACATTTATCCAAGTCATTCTCTTCCCCCCCCCTTTTTTTTGAAAATCAGGATATTTGCCCTTCTTCCATCCTACATCACCTCTTCCATTCCTATCATTTTTCAAAAATCACTGATGTTGGTTCAGCAATAACATCTTCCATTTCCTTCACTATTCTGGCATGTAATCCATCTGGTCTTTGACTTGAACTCAAAAAGGGCAGTTACATGCTCTTGAACTTTCTCTCTGAGCATTTTGAGTGCCAAGTTCCCATTATTAACTTGTAAGAATGGCATAGTGGGAAGAGCACAGAGACCTAGACCCAAATCCTACCTTCATCACTACCTGGATCATATCTCTCTTTTCTTATTAAAGATTTTTATATTCAAAACATATGCATGGATAATTTTTCAACATTAATCCTGGGTCATCTCTCTTGACCTCAGTTTCCTTTTTTGTGAAATGAGGCAATCGGACCAGATGGTCTGCAAGGTTCCTTATAAAGTCCTCTAAATCAGTCATCTAGTCCATACTTGTTCCCTCTTTTCTATTCCAAAGATCATCCTCCATGGCAAAGGAAACAGAAGTTAAATAAGAGTTGATACACAACCTCCTCTCTGTCATCAGATATCACCTCAGCCACAAGGAGCAGTATATCCTACCAGAATATAATATTGTGTCAAATGTACAAAATAAAATGTAATGGGCATAAATATAAAGTCCTACACTTACATTCAAAAACAGCTTTAAAAATACGTGAGACGGGAAATGTGGTTAGAGAACAATCTATGTAAAAAAGATCTGGAGGCCTTTAATGAATTACAAACAACAATATGAAATGGGAGTCCCCCAAAAACCTTATTCAGTTATAGGTTGTGTTGAGAAGTATAGTGTTTGCAACAAGAAAAGTGATGGTTATACTGCATTCTCCTATGTTCAGACTATATACACACAAATGTGTGTACATACACATATATATGTATGCATATACACATATATATGTATGCATATATGCACATATATTTGTTGCTTTTCAGTTCTTTCAGTTATGTGGACTCTTCAGTTGGGCTTTTCTAAGCAAAGATACTGAAATGTTTTATATACACATATATGCATGTCTATGTGTATATAGTTTATTTTTAGGAAACACATTTCAGAAGGGATATTGACATGCTGGATCACATGCAGAGGAGGATGACCGAAAATGATGGGACTCATCTCATATGAAGATTGATTAAAGGAGCTAAGGATATTTCCCTTAGAGAAGAGAAAGCTTGAAGCCATGTGATAGACAACTTAAAATTGTCTGAAAGGCCATCACTTTGGAACGGATTTTATTTTTCTTGATCCTGAAGAGTAGGGTGAGAAACAAGAGGTAAATGCTTCACAGAGGCTAATCTGAGCTCAATACTGGGAAAAGTTTTCTAGTTGTTTGGGTTCAGAGTTTAAAGCCCAAGAGCTGAGTGGGTTCCAAGGTCATCTGTTCAGTTCTTTCATTTTGCAGATGAAGAAATCGAGATTGAGGGAGGTTAAATTATTTGTCCATAGTCACAGAGAAAGTATGCAGCAGAGCTGGGATTTAAACTCAATAGACATGTCCAAAGGCAGGATGAGTTTCCTCAGGAGGTCAAAGATGTTACAGAAGAGATTTCTACTCAGGTACATATTAGATAAGATGTCTGAGGTCTCTCCTAATTCTGAGGCTTTCTAATGATTCTCTAGGTCGATCTCAGGCACCATGCCAATTCCAGTTTGCTGTTCAGTCATTTTCAGTTGTGTCTGACTCTTCATGACCTCATTTGGGATTTTCTTGGCAGAGGTATTTGAGTGATTTGCCATAATCTTCTCCAGCTCATTTTATAGATGAGGAAACTGAGGCACACAGGATTAAGTGACTTGTCCTGATATCTAGTCAGTATCTCAGGCTGGATGTCTTCTCCGGGAAATGAATCTTCCTAACTCTAGCTCAGGCACTCTATCTACTGAGCTACCTAACTGCCCCCAATTCCAGTTATTCAGTTCTAAATATCACTGCTTTCTTGCCCACAAAGATATCATTAGGAGGCATCAAATGTCTCCCTTGAATCCAGAGGGAATATGTACCCATTATTTCCTTGATTTGTCACTCTAGTAAGCAACCATGCCAAAGAATTGAATCAGGTTATTTATTCCTACATTGGTTGGCATTAGCCCATCCATGGTGATCCCTGGTGATCACTTGTGTTTTAAATGCCTACAATTCATCTCTTTAACACTCCATTACATTTTTGATTGGGGGATTAAGTTCAAGGGTGTACAGTGTTCAAAGTATGCTTTTTTATATAAAATTAGATTCAGAGCTCCTCAAGAATAACATTCATCTCTCTCCCATAAGATTATGAGCTTGTTAAAGTCATGAAGCATTTCTTGACTTCTGAAGAATTTGACTCACTCACTCCTTCCCCTAGGTTAGCATCTCTCACTGAGGAGATGCTGAAGGAGGAGGGAATTGACATTTTAGAAACAGAAGAAAAGAGCTGGCCTTGAAGTCAAGAAGTCCTGAGTTCAAATCTGGCCTCAGATACTTGCTAGCTGTGTGATTCTGGATAAGTCACTTCACTCTGATTGCCTCATTTTCTTCATATGTAAAATGAACTGGAAAAAGAAATGGATAACCACTCCAGTATTTCTCCCCAAAAAATCCAAATGGGGTCACAAAGAATTAGACACAACTAAAAAAGACTAAACAATAAGACCAAGAAATATTAGCACCACCACCATTATCACTGGTAATGATGGAGCAATGGTGACGATGATGATGTGATGTTGATGATGATGATATACCACTTATAATTGCAAACTATTTCATTCTTCAAAAACTTTCACATCTACTACCCTAACAGCAATGTTCTCTAACCTTTTAAAAAAATTAGTAACATATTTGTGACCTTCCCAGGACCTACTGGGGCAAGCATAGACCATCCACGGTCTCCATTCAGCCACCCACCCCACCCCAAGCATATAAAGCATCCCCCCTCTTCTCTCTGTATCTGCACCCACCTACCACTTGGTCAAATATTGGCAAAAAAAGAGGGACTAGTCAGACTCAGAGTATCAGGACACATGAGTATTTTTACTTCTTGTTACCCAGTAAAGAAGGTAGAGGAACCTTATTCTGGAAATCTTGGGCAAAGTGTCACACACACACACACACACACACACACACACACATACCTCTGTCCCCACTCTGGAGTTCCAAACTCTGTGGGAAGCCTCATTGATGTGATGGTCCAGTTGGGTTTTAATAATGATGCTAATAATCACTGACAGCTTGCAATGCCTTACAAAGTGCTTTTGAATACATTACCTCATCCAATTCTCACAACAAATCTTTACAGAAAACAGGAAAAGTAATATTACCTCCTCTGACAATTGAGGAGTCAAAGTCCAAGGAAGTCAAATGATTTTTTTCATGTCAAGCTAGTAGACAACAGATGTAGGATGAGATGCCAGTTTTTCTGACTCCCAATCTAATGTATTTCCATTATGTCCACTAGATTTGCTTTCCCCTCCTCCCCATGCCTCCAAATCCCTCTATGGCAGCCTTAGTGCCTTCTCTATCCTACTTCTTAGTGTGGATTTTTCTCTTGCACATTTTTACTTTGAATCTTGCTGGAGAATTGAGTTCCTTTAAAACCATGTCCTTTATTGGTAAGAGCCAGAGAGAAGCTGAACCTGTATTTGGATAGTGTGAGGGAATGAGGAGGAGGTAGAGAAGGGAACTGTCTGATCTTCAGCCTCTGCTGATTTAACCTTATAGGAATTGTGTTCAAATTTTGATTGTGCTCCTTACTACTTATATGATCATGGGTACGTCACAATTTCTCGGAGCCTCAGTTTTCTCAACTGTAACAAAGAAGCAATAATATTTAAGCTAATACCTTACAGACTTGTTGTAAGGCAATGGCATTGCAAACTTTAAAATGACCCGGGAACATGAATTATTGATATCTATGTAACCTTCAGTTAGTAATCTCTTTTTTTCACCTTGGTTTCCTTATCCATAAAACTGGTAATATGCTCGGCAAAGCACCTTCTAATTAAAAATCTATGATACTATCAATTTATGCATATGTGTTTTGGCCCCTAGGAGTCAGCAGAAAGAATGGATAAAGTACTTTCCCCACAATAAATATATTCCTCAACATCAAAATTTAAAAAATTTTTTGCTTTCATTGTAACTTTTTTCTTCTTCAATTTTATACCTCATGTCCTCTCCTCTTCCCAAAGCCTAAATTAGTCCTTTTAGTTGTAAAAAGAAATGTTACTAAAAATGCTACCCATAAGCTTCTAAAAAGGTCAAGCCACTGTGCCCCAGATGTTTGACAAAGAATAATAACTCACATATCTTCAGCACCTTAAGGTTAATAGAGTACTTTCTTCACAACAGTCCAGTTAGGTGGTACACATATCAAAAATAGATGTAATATATGTAAAGTAACTGGTAAACCTTGAAGCTGTAATTTATAAGCATTATTGTTTCAAAATTCTGAAGAAACAGAGATGGAGAGAAACTTGCCTTACTGGGCATCAGTTTCCACATTTTTAATATGGTGGGGGAGATTAAGAGAATTTCTAAAGTCAAAACTAGTACAATTAGGTGGCTTTGAAAATGGTTCAGTAGAGCTTGGAAAAATTTACATGAACTGATACTGAGTGAATCTAGTAGAACCGAGAAAACTCTGTACACAGCAACAAGAAGATTGCATGATGATCAACTATGAGAGAACTGATTCTTCTCAACAATTCAGTGATTCAAGGCAATCCCAATAAACTTTGGGTGAAAAATGCCATCTTCATTCATAGAGAGACTTAGAGAGACTGAATGTGAATCAATTCACATTATTTTCACCTTTCTCCCTCCTTTTTTTCTTTCTTGTGTTTTTTTTTCTTTTGTTCTGCTTTTTCTCTCCCAACATGACTCCTATGAAAATATGTAAAAAAATGAATGTATATGTATAACCTATAAAAATAAAATTAAAAGGAAATGGTTCAGTGGCTGCACCCAAAGAATATTGTTGATGGTTCCATCTGATCTTTGAATGTAGAGTGCAAGAAGAGCCTGGAACTAAGCCTGGAAAGGAAGGTTGAAGCCAGATTGCAGAGAACTTTAAATGGCAAGCTGAAGTGCTTATATTTTATTCTAAAGGCAACAGGGAACCACTGAATATTTTTAAGCAGGAGAGTGACATGGTCAGGATTATATCATTACAGTATTAATTTGGAAGCTGTGATGGATTGGAGAGAAGAAAGAAAAACTAGGAGACTACTACAAGAGTTCATATGAGAGGTGATGAGAGCTTAAAGAGAAGAGGATAAATGAAAAAGTTGATGTGGAAGAATCCATAAGACTTGGCAACTGATTAGATATGGACAAATTAGAAGCGGGAAAAGTCAATCAACAAACATTGGTTAAATAGTTCCCATGTTCCAGCACTGTGCTAAGTGTTGAGGATACAAAGACAGACACAAAATGGTTCTTACTCTTAAGGAATTAACAAGGTTGCAAGCATGGATGGAGGTGACCTTAGTACATGCAAAAAGATTTCAAAGGAAAATCACTTTGGTAGGAAAGATGATGAGTTTATTCCCTTTTGGGGATGTCAGTGGAGTTGTCCAGCAGATAACTGGTAATACTAGACTGGAATACAGAAGAAAAATTAAAGCTTACATATACATTTATAAGTTATTTGCATAGGTCAATGAAGCCATGGGAACCGAAGAAGTTGTGAATAGAAGGAGTCTAGAGAGAAAATAAAATGGCAGAACAAGAGCCAAGATGCTCACACCTTGTGAGATGATATTGGAGAAAACATTGTATGCTCCTCCTAGAAAAAGCAGTCAGCTATGCAAAAGAACTAGGAGAAAACAGTATCACTAAAGTCACAGAGAAGAGAAGATACTGAAAAAAGGGTTGTTTGAGACTGTAGGATCATCCAACAGAATGACCACCTAGAAAAAGAGCAACATGCTGAATAATTAAGAGCTCATTGCTAACGTTGGGAAGAGTAGTCTAAGCTGAATTGTAGTCTTAGGCCAGACTGCAAGGTTGAAGAATTGACAAGGAGGTAAGAAAGTGGAGGTAGTGAAAGAGGATTTTGTATAGTTTCTCTCCTGAGATCTGGTACTAAATATCAGACATTTCCATTTGGATTTTCTGGAGGCAACTCGAATGCAACAAGTACAAAGGAAAATTCAATATCTTTCCCCCCAAACTCCACTCTTCCAAACTTGTATCAAGGGCACCATAATCCTTCCTGTTCCAGAGATTCACAACTTCAGAATCATCCTCCACTTCTGACATGACCAATCACCTGCCAAATCTTGTCAGTTCTACTTCTCTACCATCTCTTGCATCCATTATCATCTCCCACTCCTATTTTCCTTTAGGTTATCATCACCCATGACAAGACTTGCCATAGCTTTCTCATTGGTCTCCTGCCTCAAATCTCTCCTTTCTCCAATTCATCTTTCACAGAGCTGCCAAAGTGACATTTCTTCCCAGCATGATACCTACCTACTCAATAAACTCCAGTAGCTCCCTATTATTTATAGAATAAAATACAGTCTTTTTATTTGGCATTTACAAAATGACTGTAACCTACATTTCTAGACTTATTTTTAAGACTTATTAATATAGCATTTCTCTTTACATACTCTACAATTCAGCCAAACTTATTTTTTTGCTGTTCTTCACACACAACAAAGCAAAACACTCCCCAAAACCTGTCCCAATTTGTACATTTTTTTTAATTAAAATTGATACATATGTTGTGGGGGTGGAAAGGGAATGAGGGTAGAAAATATTTCCATAGAAAAAGCTTAGTGTGATGAGGGGCTGGTTCCTTTAACAATTTGAATTCAACTTACCTTTCTAGGATTATATATTACAATTATACATTACACTCCTTAATTGTACCCTATATGCCAGGGATGGGGAATATCCAATCCACAGGCCACATAAGGCCCACAAAATCCTTTGCTGAGGTAATTGCAGGCAATGATGAGTTGAAAGCTAGATATAACAATCTCCCACCACTTGAGTTCTATAAGCTGATAATTTCATATGGTCTTCGAATGATGTTATAAATATCCAAATAGCTCTCAGTAGAAAAAAGATTCCCTGTCCCTACTATGTGCAGTCCAGCCAAACTGAATTTTTTCTAGTCCTCACTCACCATATTCCATATGTGCTGTTATATAGATCTCTCCATCCCTGGAATTCATTCCCTCTTCATTTCCAAGGCTTAGCTCAGATGCCACCTTTTATTTGAAGCCTTTGCATATCATCCCAGTAGCTAGAATTTCCTCTACCCCTTAAAATGTTTTCTTGTATATATTTTGTGCATATTTTTATGTATTACATATACACATCTTCAACCACTGAATAGAAGTTCCTTGAAGACAGATTCTGTTTCATATGTTTTTATATGTCCAGTGTCTGGTATATAGTAGGCACTAAATAAATATGTATGTTAGTTAAATGATTACTATTTGGTTGTGAAAAAGATATAAAATGATAGAGTATCATGGCTTCAGGAGATGAAAGGGTTATTTTAAGCATGGGCAAGACCTTTTTTGTGACAGAAGGAACAACAAATAAATAAAATCAGAAGAAAGAGAAAAAAGAGAAAGAGAGGAGGGAAACAGAGAAATCACAGAACAAGCTCATGGAGGGGATGATGTCAAGGATAAAAGAAAGGATGATAGGAGACAATACAAGTGCCTTTTGAAATCTCAGGCTGGCCTATTCCCCAAACTTTGCTCTCTATCTCTTATTTCTGTGTGTTGAAATAAATTATTTTTCCATGCTTGGTATTCTCTCCCTCCTTATTTCAATCTCTGAAACACCCTACATTCTTCAGCTCAGGTACCACTTCATATTAAACCTGCCCTGATTCCCCTAAGGTGTTGCTCATCTCAGACATTTTATATGTATGTGTTTATATATATAAATAAATTTATATATAAACTGCTGTAGAATGTAAGTTCCTTGAAGGCAGGAACCGTTTCATTATTTTTTTTCTTTATGCCCAATACAGATCCATGTATCTAGCAGGTACTTAACAAATGTTGGTTGAATTAAATTTGCCAAAAGCTTTCTAATTGAGTTCCCCAGGGATCTGTCCTTGGTCTTATGCTGCCTACCATTTTTATTAGAGACTTAGAAAAAGGTATAGTTATCATACTCATCTCATTTGCAAACCACACATAGCTGGCAAGAATAGCCAACAGACTGAATGACAGTTAGAATCTCTGAAAATATCTCAGTGGGTTAGAATTCCCAAAAGTTAAGTTAGTATCTAATAACACAAACTTTAATGGTTATTAAGTCTTACATGTGGGCTTAAAGATTAACTTCTCAAGTACAATATGGGAGAAGCATGGCTGGAAAGCTTCTAAAAAAAGATTTTGGGGTTTTGCCAGTTTCCTCATTGGGGAAAGAGGGACTAAGATTGGCTGTTCCTGCATGGGTTGGGCTTAAGAATAAATTTATGAGTCCCTGAAATCCCTTCTATGTCTGAGATCCTCTGATTCTGTAACTTAATTGCCCCAAGGTCATATTGCTAACAAGTACCAAAATCAGAATTTGAAATTAGGTTTTCTGATTCCAAGCCAGAGCTCTCTCCACTTTACTATGTATGGTCCAGTGAGCAGAACCCTATCTCAGACTTGCCTCAGTTGCCACTGTTACTTAATAGCTATGCAATCTAGGGGCAAATTATGTCATCCCTCTGAGCTTCAATTTTCCATTAAAATGAGATAGTATCCTTCTCCTGACTTCAAAGGGTCAAAGCAAAGATTATATAAGGGGATGCGTTTTAAATGCATTTTTGTAATTATTAAGTTTACTATTTAAGGATGAGGATTTCTCTCTTTTAAAAAAAAGCTCTTTTTTATGTCTTGACTATATGTATTTTTAATAACAAGGCAGGGGTTTTATGTTTGGGGGAGTAGAGTTTAGGTGACAGAATAGAGTAAATGTAATACTTAACTCCCAAAGAGCATGAATGGGAGATTTTAAAATATGCAGAAGTGAAATAAAAATTCAGAAAAGAATGAAAGGCAATTCTAGTCAAATATTGAATTTAACATATACTTTTAAAAACCTTTAATATAGATTCTTGGTTTCATACACAATCTTTTTCTGTTCTCTGCATATAAAAATGTTCAAATGTGTTCACACTTATCAGGTTCATGTTATTTTTCTTTTTAAAAAAACAAGTTTCAGAAAGGCAGTAACACTAATCTATTGCTAGTAGAAATGTAAGTCGATCTAATCATTCAGAAAAGAATTTTGGAATTATTGTCTGTCATTAAAATATCTATATACTTTGACCCAGAGATCCCGTACTAGAAATATACTCTGAAGAGTTCAATAATTAAAAAGAAAGATCCTACAAATTCCTCCAAAAAAGTAGTAGTAGTTTGTACAGTAGCAAAGAATTAGAAACCGAGTAGATTTCCCAAAATTGGAAAATGGCTAAACAAATTGTGGTGTGTGAATGTAACACAATATAAAACAATGAAGATAACAAATGCAAAGAAGGATCAGAAGGCTTACACACACCGATGCAAAGTGAAATCATCAGAATCAGCAAAACAACATTCCATGGCAAAGATATTGGTATGATTTGCTATTTTCTTCTCCAGCTCATTTTACAAATGAGAAAACTGAGGCAAACAGAGTGAAGCAAATTGCCCAGGGTTACACAGACAGGAAGTGTCTGAGGCTGGATTTGAACTCAGAAAAATAAGTCTTTCTGACTTCATACCTGGCACTCTATCCACTTTGACCCAAAAGGATGATTGCAACAATGTAAATAGAAAGAATAAGAGAAACTAAATAGTGGGAAATTATAGTAACCAAGAATAGCCCCCAAAACAGCTATGAAAACAGGTCTTCCTTTCTTAGAGAACGGATTTGGAACATTGTATAAAATGTCAAATTTGGCTAGTTTTATTAAACTTTTTTTCATTTTTTAAGGGATGACTTTCCTGGGAGACATAGATGTATGGAGAAATCAAAGTGATATAAAACCAAAAATATCAATAAAAATATTTTTAAAAGTTCCAGAAGCAAAATTAGCACCTTTGGCCCTTATGAGTCACCCTCCCCCTTCCTGCTTCTCCTCATTTCCCAAAAGTTTCTTCCCTTGCGTCTCATTCACTGACAGTCAGTCAATGAGCTCCATCAGTTGATCTCATACAAATCTGTACCCTTGTCCTTGTGGAGAACTCCCAAAGAAGTTCCTGTTTAGCTGTGAGTTCACAGCTTGGTGAAAGGGGCAGAACACAGACTGGCAAAAACCCAGAAAGCACACAAAGAGCAAGTGTGGGAAGGGTATTACACAATATGAACATTAGTTCTATGAAAGAAAAGGCCAAGGAGAAGGTAAAGACAAGAAGTGTCTGTCATTTTCCTGAGTTTTAATCTAGCCTCAGATACTAACCAGCTCCACAATTCACTTCACCCTGTTTGTTTTAGTTTCCTTGTCTGTAAAATGAACTGGGAAAGAAAATAACAAAATCACTCCAGTATCTTTGCCAAGAAAACCCCAAATGGGGTTACAAAGAGTAGGAGATGACTGAAATGACAGAATCACAACAAAAATCTCTGCAAGGCAGGACACGGTTGCCTGCACAACACTTAGCACCTCTGCCCAAGGAGGTGATTTTTTTTCAAAGCATAGGTTTTCTTTTATTTGTTTATTTCATTTGCTTTCTTCTTTTTGTAATAACAGCTTTCTATTTTTCAAAATACATGCAAAGATAGCTTTCAGCATTCACCCTTGCAAAACCTTGTGTTTCAAATATTTTTCCCTTCCTTCCCCCCCTCCCCTAGACAGCAAATAATCCAATATAGGTTAAACATGTGCAATTCTTCTAAACATTTTCACATTTATCATGTGATTTTGGACAAAGAGGTTAAAAGACACATGATAAAGAAAGAGGGGAGGAAGTTAGCCTAGGTTGGGAGAAGACCTTGTTCCTGCACAAGACAGGAATGAGCCAGAGACTCCAAATTTGATCTTTGACCAGAATAGGAGGCAATGGAAAGGACACTGAATTTGAGGGTCACAGGATCACAGATACAGGTCTGATACCCTCACTTTACAAATGAGAAAACTAAGGCTCAAGGAGGTGAATAGCAGCAGGCATCAGAAATGACTCTTGAGTCCAGGTTCTCAGAAGACCCAGAGTTCAGTTTCTCACTCTCCCCACTCAGGACTTCAGTTTTCTCTTTTGTAAATTGAGAAAGTCAGATCAGCTGAGGATAGCTGAGATCCCTTCAGGCTTTAAAGGACAAGGAGAAATATATGAGACAAAGGTCCAGGTAGAGCTGAAGTGGTAGAGAAAGGGGTAGGGAGGAATCAATCACTCTTAGAGTAGAAGGGATCTTGGAGATCAACAAATCCAAATCCCCTCCTTTTATAAATGAGAAATTAAGTTACTTGCTCAAGGTCACTCATTTAGGAAGTAGGATTTGAATATGATTCTTTTTTCATCTAAATGGCCAGTGCCTTAATCTTTACACTAACCCCTAACTCCTTAATTACTGTGAATTTCTAGCTTGGGGAGTTGTGTGACTCAAATCCTAGATTTGGAGGTCTGGATCCCTGTTCTGCCAAAAAAGACTTTGAGGGTTTGTTCGGGCTACTTCAACACTTTAGGTCTCAGTTTCCTTCTCTGTAAAATGAGGAAAGCTGAACCTGCTCACGACTCTTGCAGTTCTAAATTTGTGATTTAAGCATATAATTTCCATCCTTCCAGACCTTGTTCAAACCCCACCCATCCCCCAGTCTCCTTCCTTATTGGCCCCCTGGGACTTCACAAAATCTTCCTGTGTGTTTATCTGCATTACCCTCAGGTCTTTGTAATCTGCTGCTTCTAATCATGCTCTCAAGAACAGCCCCTGGGAGCCCATAAAATGATCCTTTCCTCACAGGGGTAATATGGTTATATTTATGCTATGCTGTAATTGGGCACTGCAGGTGAGCCCAGATAAACATACTCCTAAAATACTGGAAAAGCTTTTCTCCCTGGAGAGGTGACTTTTAGCTGAGGCACAACAGTAAGCCTCCTGGGGGAGTGATTAGCTTCAGCTTCCTCAGACTAAGGAAGAGGGGTGACCAATGCTCTGGGGAAAACAAGGGGGCTACTTGGCCTGCACCCATTCACTGGTCCTTTACTTTCCTTCTCCTGATTTCCTACATCCCATCAATTTACTAATCAACAAACATTTATGAAGCATTTCCTACTGAAACTCAAGACCCTATTTCTAGTACTATCCAGATAAGCCACCTTGGACTAAACCTGTTTCCTCCTCTGTGGGGCAGAGCTGACATATATTTCACCTCACCTTATTTCAGAGAAGTTAATTTAAGAATAAAATAATTTTCAATTATCTCCCAGAGGCTCCTCCACTTTGGAGGTTACAGGCAATGGGTCTAAAATATATTTTCTTCCAATCACCTCAAACACTCTCCACCAATTAAGTCTAACTTTCTTTCTCCCAATTGCATCATTATGGAGAAGGGAAATTATAGGATTTAGTTATAAAAAGCCTTAAATATCATCTAACCCAAACCCCCTCTTTTTACAAATGAGGAAACAAACTCAAATAAATTAAGTAGCTAGCTCCAGATCATGCAGCTAACAAGCAGCAATTCAGAAATTTGAGTCTAGATCTTCTGATCCAAATTCCAGATCTGCTCCTCATACACAATACTCCATCTCCCATATCCCCTGTCTCCATGCCTTTCTTCTGAAGGGTTGTTTTCTGAACAGCAAAAAGGAAACTTTTGTTGGACCATTGAAATGTCTAACAAATCTGGAAAGTTAGAGACAGGTTATGAAGATTATGTTAGACATAGATTAGATTAGAAAAGTGTCAAAGAAACTTTACTTTGTCCTAGAGGTCAAAGGAAGCAATTGGATTTTACTGAGTGGGAAAGCCATTTTGTCTCCATTTGTAGAATATACTCCCTTCCCATTTCCACCTCTTAGAATTTCTTATTCCTTCAAGACTTGGCTCAATCACAGAATTTCAGGGACCACAAAAGTTTTCTAGTCCATTCTCTCTTGCCATCTTTGTTTTATAGATAAAGAGCAAAAGGCCCTGGCAGGTGACATGACAACTTATTTTTAGTACAGCCAATACTATTATTCAGATTTCTGGACTCTCTCCAAGAAGGGTGGTACAGGGGCTACAATGGAAAAAGCATTAGCTTGGAAATTGATGGATCTGAATTCAAAACCTGCCTTTTATACCACCCATGTGGTTTGGGAAACTCCCTTAACAGCCCTGGACCTCCCTTTCCTCATCCATAAAATGAGGAGGTTGAACTGAACAGTTTCTAAGGCTTTAAATCTGTGATCCTATGACCCCATGAACCCTCTGCAAGGAAGTGAGCAACTCAGAAAAGTCTAGCAAAGGAAGGCTAATTCTGTGTCAAGGGCTATTGGCAACAGTTCCAAATTAGCCTTTCATGACACACACTCCTATTACTTCATACACAATATCCACTCAGCTATCCTGACCTATCCATATTGTCCAGCAGCAACAGACATGTGGGCACTCTGCAAATGCTAGTTGATGGCTTAGTTTCTGCTGCATTAGGTAAAAAGCCTTCATACTTGATGTGATCGGCATTTCAGCAATCTGGAGCCATTCTAGACACTATTCCTTATTGCTGTTTGAGGTGGTTTTGATAGGGTGAAGGAAAAAAAAACTACCTAACAAAGCAAACATCCTCTACTCAGCAGGAATAGGGGACACCCTAGGTGTACAGGGACTAGTTATGTCTTCTTTAATGAATAATTTACTAATTTAATTTAATTTAATAATTTACTAATGATAATTTACCCTGGGTAAAGACAGGTGACTTCAATAGCTGAGTTGCTGCTTTTCTTTCCTCCTGAAAAAAAATTTGTTGCAATCCCACAATCTATTTGCCTGAAACCCATCTGGCTTCCAACAATAGGTTAGTATCTCCTGGCTCATGGAACCTCAGAGGTAGAAGAGACTATAGAGACCTTTAGTTCAAATCCATAAATAATTTCTAACACATGGGTCTAGATGTTGAAGGCAGATGAGAAAGGAAAGTGATGGCTTAAGAAATCACAAATCTCTAGGGTCCCTGCAGTTAGAGATTTAAATGGAGAGAACAGCTTCCTGAAAGGAAGATGAGGAGCAAAAAGGAAAAAATGCAAGGAGATGGAAAGCCACTGAATGCTGGGGTTTGCTGAATGGTAAAGTTCCTAAAGCTTGACCAAGGCAGGAAGGACTCCAATCTGCCTGGACTATGTGGAGACAAGAGGATGGCTCAAACAATCACCAATGGATCCTGACAGCCTGTGAGTTTCAGGATTTTGCCTATAGAAGGATAAGAACTGTTGAGAAAGACAATTTTACTTTGCAATAAACATTTTCATCCTACGATCTCTATTTTCTTTGTCTCATAGATTAAAAAAAATTATTGTGCCATGGTTCTTTAGAATATTCTTAAATTCTGGTCCCTCTAATGTTAGTGTAGCATAAATCGAGAGAGGTAGTGCCATGCTCCCAAAATTTTAGGGTGACAATTTTTTCCTCCATACTTAGATGCTAGAAAGCAAGAAGTGCATCTCTGAGGAGGCAGCTCGATGCTCTGAGCCAATGAGAGTGAGAAACCAGCTGCCCTAATCCTTGAGTGCTATTTTATGAATCTGGGTAGTCTATTTGTCACATCCTTGACCTCTAGAAATTCATTCCTATCAGTCATTCCCAGCCTCACCCAGAATTCCTAGCCAGGGCCTGGTATGTGAATCATTCATCCCATGTTTGTGGCTATGCCAGAGATACCCACAAGGAAAGAAAACAGAAGACTGGGAAAGGGACTGCTGAGCTCTCCTCCACAGCCACCTCCCCAAAGGCAGAGAGAAGCCTCCTACACATACCAGTCCAGATGTCTTCAGCCCTTCCTCTTTACTCCTGTACAGCCAAGGATAAAGGGGACACCATTCTTAGCCTAAGGGGGGGCAGAGCAGGTCCAAGGTAGAATTTTGACCAAAACATAGCATGACTAGGATGGAGTCCAACCCGCCATTTTCCCTGATTGCCTAACCCAGTTTTATACTGCCTGGACAGATGTGGGAGGAAAGTCAGGAAAGGATTCAATATGTAGGCAAAGGGGCAGATGTTGAGTAGGAAAAAAATGTGTTTTGTATAATGTAGTTCTTCCTTCAGTCAACTGCCTGTTGACTGCATTATATTGCAGACTTCAAGTCTAAAAGAAACTTGGGATATTTGGAGCAAGATGCCCCCCAAATTCCTCTTCCCCTTTGCCAGCTGCTTCCCATGTAGTCCAAGCTCCTGCTGGGCCCATTTAGGAAAGTAGCTAATGTTAGAGGTGCATCTACAAGTTTCCCCCCCCCCTCGTGTCCAACTATCCTTCCAATACAATGGAATACGAGCACAGCTCTCCTTTGCTGCTCTGGGCCCAGGTTCAATTTCTGCTTACCTAGTCTCCCTTTCTGGCACTCTAGCAGAGAAGGAGCTACCTCACCACCATCTCCACCTTGTTTTTTTGTTCCTTGGCAACAGCTGCCTCCACCTCATTTGTCTTACTTAATGAGACTGTGACCAGGGAGTAATGATGAGCCATAAGAGTTGTATATTTCTCAACCATCCTCTTCATTACTCATGTCTGCTACTTATCTACTCCATCTTTTCCCCCCAAAGGAGCACATCATGTGGTCCTTGCCTTCTGGACCTTCAGCCCTAGATAAGAGGAATCTCTCTTTATACCAGAAATGAGGAAGATGCCTAAAGAATAGACACACCTGTTCTCTCCTTCTTTCTCCAACTGGAGTGGATAAATTGGAAAATACCAGACACACAATATAGTATTAAGGATTAATAAATACTAAGGGCATGGGGTCATAGCCAGACACAAGAACTGTCATAAATAGGAAGCAACATGATAAAAGGACATGGGGTTTCAATCTTGGCTCCTCTCTAATGTTTTGTGGTCATGGAATCTCTCTGGGTCTCAGTTTCCTCAGTTACTTAAATAAAAAAGAATTTGGATTACTGGATGATCTCTTAAATTACTTCCTGTTCTAAGGTGCTGTGGGATTGAATAGACCTTTTTTCCAAGAGTCGGGAGTCATCTATCACCCATCCTTTGCCACCCAATAAGGGCTGTGCCTTATTCAATCTTTAAAAGATTTCCAATTCTTCCTTTTGGTGTTTCATAGAGCATGGCTGTCAGGAAGAGTTCATCTTTGTTTCTAACTTAGATCTCTCTTGCTGAAAAATGGATAATATATGAGCCCTAACTTCAAGGATTTGCAATCTACAATAGTAGGAGAGAAGAGTCACATTCACAAATCATACAAGGTAACCTCTAGCAAATACTGTATGAAAGATATAAAGTCCTATGAGAATTGAAAAGAAAAAGAAGTCACACACACATAAAGGATAGGAGGCTTTTTAAGTAAGTGCCCTTGGAGATAAGTCTTATAGTAGGGAACATTTTGTTGTTCAGTCACTTCACTCATATCTGACTCTTTGTGAATCCATTGAGTCTTTTCTTAATGACACTGTAATGGTTTGCCATTTCCTTCTACAATTCATTTTACAGGTGAAGAAAATGAGAAAGACAAGATGAAGTGACTTGCCCAGAGTCACACAATAAGTGTTGGAGGCCAAATTTGAAGTCACAAAGATGAGTGTTACTGATTCTACCCACTACACTACCTAGTCATCCCAAATGGGAGCATAGTAGAAGAACATGGATTCAAATCCCTTCCCTGACCCTTCCTCCCTGTATCTCCTTGGCCAAATAACTTACTCTTCCTGGTCAACAGTTCCCTCATTTATCAAATGGAGAAGGGGCTTGTATTAGATAGACTCTATAATCCCTCTCAGCTCAACATCCAGGCTCTCTAATCCTTAAGAGCCAGCAGAATTTTAGTGAGGGGAGATGGCACTAATGAGTCTTCCAGGCAGAGGGATATCAGGAGCAGAGACACCTAAGTGGAAAAGCTTGTGGGAAGTCGTCCACTTTGGTGGCAGCAAAGAATTTATGTGGGGAAGAAATGGGAGATAAATTTAGACAGGTAGATTCAGATCAGATCCCAGAGGAGTTTAAATGCCAAACTAAGAGGTTCCAACTTTTTAAAACAGACGATGAGGAATCATTGGAGATTTTTGACCAGAAATACAACCAGAAAAGAATAGTATTATAGAAAAGAAGGAAACAAGCTTCTATTAAGTACCAGGCACTGTGCTAAGAGCTTTATAAATGTAATCTCCTTTGATCTTCACAACAGTCCTGGGAGGTAAGCACTGTTAAAAATTAAAGAAACTGAGGCAAACAAAATTTAAATGGCATGCCCAGGGTAATATAATCAGTAAGTATCTGAGTCTGAATTTGAACTTAGGTCTTCCTGATCCTGTACTCTATTCACTGTACCTCAGAGCTTTCTCTCTAATGTTAGAGGTACATCTACAAGTTTCCACAGGAAAACAACCATGGGAAGATTAATAGATTACACAGAAATGAGAAACAGAAAAAAAAAAGCCAATTAGGAGCCAATTGCAAGAGTCTAAGAGAAGTAATGAGGACTCAGCCTAGACATAGGAAAATAACCTGAAGGTTGTCTCATGTTTCAGAAAAGATTTTTATTTTAAGTAACTCTACCAGTTTCCCCTTTCCAAGCCATCTGTCTTTGTGGAGAAGATTCGGAAACAATTCACTTTCTCCTCTTCTGCAAATTTCTAGATTTAGATTGCAAATATTTCCAGGATATAAAAAGCCATGCAATTTCCTCTGTTCACCCCCATTGATGTATGGGCAGAAGTATTAAATAACTGTTCTCATCCCCTTTACTGGTCAAATGAAGCCAAGGCCAATTCAAGGCAGCAGGTGGTGAAAAAGCTAAGTAATCCCTAATCTACCCATAATTCAGTTTTTAACATTTCTCTCTGTCAAGAACTAATCTAACCAAACTTTCAACCCTTCCCCACATAGTTTTTCCTTCACAAATTGGGCAAGGCAAGCTTCCAGCTATGAGCAAAAGCAGAACTGGCATGGACACTACTGCCCACTGGGGTAAAGGTGCCCCCAGCTTGGAGAGAAAGGAATAAGAGTCAGTTGCAAGACTGGGTAGCAAATCATACCAGATGGCAAAGATACAAAAATGCAAAACTACTACTAGCCCTACAAATCCCAGAAAAATTCATCCTAAACTCTCCAGTTTCTTGTTTATTTCAGACCCACACCAATGTCCATTCACCCAAAACAACACACAGACTCAGTTAGCCCTGGGGCAATTGCTAGCTGTTAAAGGAAAGAATCACTAAATCTTATTGTTGGAATTATCTAACCTCCTATTTTAAAAGATGAGGAAACTGAGGGCAAAGGAATGAAATCAGAGTGATTTGATCAAGGTGATTTTATTCCTATCAGTCCAGTCTCCTGCCCAGATGGACAAACTGAGAATCTCTTAAGAGTCCCTCTAGAATCTTGCCAATTCCTTGCATGAGTATAAGTGTGACGTGGAAGAAAGAGAATTGAATTTGGAGTCAGAAAACCCAGATTTCAATCTCAGCTTTGGTACTCTTTGTGTGACCTTTGATAAGTCACTTCTCAATGGGACTCAATTTCCTCCCCGATAAAACGAAATTACACTACATATCATTTAAAGTAGTTACAAATCCCACAAAATAATCTTAATCAGTAGTTCTCAGTTGTTGGTTTGTTTTTTTTTTTTTTTGCTCACAGAACAGTACTTTTAGCCATAATGAATCATAGCATACTGAACATTTAGGTTGGCAATAAAGAAGTGTTCCCTGCAAACCCATTACCTGAGTCTTGAGATTCCTCTGCTTCTCTTTCCCTTCCTCCATCCTCTTACTTTCTTGTTTCTTTACTTCCCAGTGACTGTCTTTTCACCTCCAAAGATAGATTTGATATTGTGATCCTTCCCAAAACAATCTGGGAAAAACAAGCAGCAAGCTGCAGCTGGGAGGTAGAAGCTGGGGATTTTGTGGTACAAAGCTCATGGCCCATTAGTATGACATGAAGATTCCCTTTGAGAACTATGATGGATGTCATGGGACCAATTCAAGCATGGGCACTAAGAGAAGCCAAGCAGAACAGATAAAGGAGATTTCCTGGAATGAACCACACCAACAACCAATACATACAAATGGCATATAAATCGATATACAAACAAGTTATTAGTGGCAAATCAATGGCTTGATTATTTTGTGGCAGCTGGATCCCAATCCTTCAGACCATCCTTTCTCCCATTTCTGGCTCAATGACCAACATACTACTTTCTTTTTCCCTGAAATGTCTTAAGTAATAATTTGGTCCACCAAGGGCCTCCCTTCTCTCAAGTCACACAGGGAACTCGGGGGGGGGGGGCAACCCAAAACTTGGTCAATACTAATTTAATTCCCCGTGGTGATAACAGAGACTAGAGCTGCATTTGGTTGGTTATCTGGGGCAGGAGCTAGATGTTTCCAATGTTTCTGGCTAGAGATGTAAAATTCTTTATCAGCTGCCCTTATTCCCATGTTCTCAGACAAGCACCCTCCCACTCATTTGATAACAGGGCAGATTTCTTGCTTGTCATTGCCTAATGGGATGAACCTAGACTAGGAAAAGTCACAACAGCCCCCTACCCCATATCAGTACTTTAAGAGGACATATCCAAGCAGGAGAGATCTGAGATGGTCAAGGATTGTGGCTGTAGGGAAGGAACCTAAGGAGTCTATCTTAAGCAAGCCTCTTCATTTATAGCAGAGGGCATGAACCCAAGAACACACAAGGGCTGGACTTTGGAATCTAGATTCAAGGTTCTTCCCACTGTATCATACTGTGCCTTCAAGGAAGCCCTGGGAGATAAACAGAGCCTTCTGGGAAACTGAAGTTCTGTTCCTTAGTCTCTTCCTAAAAAGTCTCTCTCTTTGCTGTCTTTTGCTTATCCTCATGAATGGCTACTTGGGTTCCAGGCACAATTTGCTGAATAAGCATCTTAGTGGGGCAGAACGTGGGATTCTGTCATTACCACCAAGTTTCTAAAAGATTGATTTTTGAACTAAGATGGAACAGCTGATCTCTTCTGTCACTAAGGCTAGAACAAAGAGAAGATTGAGAATAGACTTGGCAACTTGGTACAATGGAAATCAAGAAGGTTGTCATAAGGGCAACCCCAGCACAAATAACATGCATACCCAAAGGGGATTGTTTCATCTTTCTCCTCTCTCTGGAAATGGAGAGACAGAGACAGAGAGGGACAAAGAAAGAAAGAGAAAAAGAGAGAGAAGGAAGAATAGAAGGATGGAAGGAAGGAGGGAGAGAGCAAGGAAGGAAGGAAAGAAGGAAGGAAGGAAGGAAGGAAAGAAGGAAGGAAGGAAGGAAGGAAGGAAAGAAGGAAGGAAGGAAGGAAGGAAGGAAGGAAGGAAGGAAGGAAGGAAAGAGAAGGAAGGAAGGAAAAGATGAGAGAGGGAAGGAGGAAGGAAGGGATAGAAGGAAAGGGAGAGAGGAAAGAAAGTGGGGAAAAATTGGAATAGAATAAGGGCAGTCCTGCCAAGACAATGGACTACATTCAAATTCCATTTAAGCAAACATTTATTAAACATCTACTAAGAGCAGATGCTGGGCATACATGCAAAGATGAAAAAAAGGAATGTCCTTGTCCTCAAGGAGCTTACAAAGTTTAGGGGTGGTAGTGGGAGAATTCAGAATGTGGGAAGGAAGGAAAGGAGAGAGAAAGGAGATACACATATACACTACTAAGGATGATAGACACAAGATGTAATACAATAAAGAACTAGGAAAGATCCAGACAGAGTTCTTGGAAAATTTGAGGAGGGGGAGATCACATCTGGCTGAATATTGGCCAATAGGTGAGAAAAAGGAAGGTTTGCAAGAGATAGTAGGATCAGATCAGAGAGTTGGAATAGGACAGGACTCTTCAAGTCTTCTAGTTCAACCTTTTTATATGACAGAGGAAGAAACTTTGGCTTGTCCAAGGCCACACACTTAGTTGCTGAGCTGAGACTCAAATCGAAATCCTCTGACTTCTATCTAGCACTTTCCTCGCTAAAGCTACAGCTGCACCTTGAAGAAAGATCCTTGGTGGAGGGAGGGAGTCTGAGTGCTAAGAAACTGGAAAAGTGGGTGTGATCATTTGCTGTGAGACCAGACCTTCTTTCCCATCCTTGGGGAGACAACAGCATATTCTAATTGTTAATGTTATTAGTAATATCAACAAGGCTTTCACATGCTTATAGTTGACTCAAAAATCAGAATTTCTGGAAAGGTGTTTCCCCTATAATCAAGTCCTTGGCTCATCCCCTGTGCAATGTGCTAAGATCAGATTCATCTGAGTAATACAGATATATGCTACTAGTCATTCCTTATCATAAAGTCACCATTTCTGTGCCTTAAGTTGCCACTAGGGCTTATTTTAGGGATTTAAAGCCTTGCCCTTTTAGAGCAATGGGCACAGCACAACTCATCAGAGGAAAAAGCAAAAGTTGTCTGGTATTAAGGTGCCAGATGACCTCCAAGGAAGACAGCAGACATCAGCCTGTTTTTTGTCCCCAACTCTGCCACTAACTGGTTGTGTGGCTGTAGTAAGTCCCTTTATTCCCTCCAAGTCTGGGTTTTCTCATCTATGACATAGAAATAAGACCTTCCTACTTCATTGCGTTAGTGTGAAAGCAGAATGTGGTAATACACATGAAAGCATTTTGTCAGGCTAGATCATGGGAAGTTCCTTGAGGGCAGGATTCATGTCCCAGTTACCTCTGAATCTAGTCCAGTGTCTTGCACTTGGAAGCACTTAAAAATTCTTGCTGAATGACTGAAATTGAAGAAACAAAAAAGAAATAAACTCCTCTCCACTTCCTACTCCTGCCCAGAAATGAGAGGACCCCAGAGTGCCAGAATGACAGAATGGCTATTCTGCCAAACAGCAGTCCTCTTGCCTCTCTGGGAGGTAGGACTTCCAGAGAGAAAGGAAAACCTGTTACAATTAGAAAAAAAGAACAGCACGCTTTGTGGGTATACTGGCATGGTCACTACCTGGCATTTGTCCAAGTTGCTCCCTGGCACTATATGGCACAACACTGCCCGGGTAACTACATCAGGTCCTGGTATCTCTGGGCACTGAGCTCTGACATGAATAAGGCTGGGCACCAATAGGAATACTGCTTCCTACCCTGTTCCATGGACTATGACTGAGAATGTTTTTTCAATAGAACAAGGAACGTTAAGACAGAACATAAACAGTTCCTTTCCTAATGCCCACAACAAACAGCATGTGAATGGGTAGTGGACAGAGGGAACCAGGTCCCTTAGGTACTGCAATATAACTACAAAGGCAGATACATTTTTCTAGGCACAGCAATCCTGTTCCCATCTTCCTCTGAAACCCTAGAGTTTGAGGAAAGGGATATCAACACCAAAACCCTACAGCTTCTGCCTCTTTCTTGTCCCTATTTCAATTCTGACTCCATAGTTCCCATGACTCTGGGCTCGAACATTCACCATTTCTCACTCACATACCTCTAGTTCCTCAGACCAGCATCTAGAACAGATATGGAAGTTAGCCTTGGACCTCTTGGCCCATGTTGAGATAATAGCCTCTCTGGAATACCCAGCTGATAGGACTGAATCTGTGTTCATATGCCCACCAATTTCCCTGTTCTAGCAGCACTTGGCTGAGTCTGAGTCTCCCTTCTTGCCTATCCAATTCCTACCCACCAAACCCAACAACACTCTGACATGGAGGAGCAGAAGGACAGATGGCAATATACCTAGCCAAAATATGCCTGGAAACATCACATTTTTGAGGGAAATATCCCACTTGTTCCTGCTTTTTCAGATGTGTTGGGAAGGAAAGGTGGGGGACCCTCAGAAACAAAATACATCCCACACTTCTTGTGGCAACTGATGTCATACAGGACTACCCAGATCCGAGGGTGGTGAGAGGAGGGTTAGTTACCTTCAGTCGTCCCATACTGACCTGAGTGGGATCTTGACTCGGAGGTAGCGATCCACAGCAATAGCAAGCAAGGCCAGGATGGAGCTCTGGGTAAGGATGAGGACAGGACAGGCTACCATGAGGCAGGTGTAGAAGTGGGTCTGGGGACCAATGTTGATAAGGATGGCGAGAGGGATGACCAGGGCACCCACGGCCACATCCGCCACAGCCAACGACACAATGAAGCAGAAGGTAGCATCACGAAGAGCCTGGTTCACCTTCACTGCCCAGATCACCAGCACATTCCCAGGCACTGACACTAGGGCGATGAGGACCTCGATGCCAATGTAAGCGGCCTGGAAGGCCGATATGGAAGGTGGCATGGTGGGCACAAAGCAGGAACATCAGCCAGCAGGCACTGGTGGACACACAGCAGGTACCTGCGGGCATGGGAGCCAAGGGGATAAGCCCCCTGCTAGGGAAAAATGGAACCTGGGCAACAAAACTGTCTTGGCACCCCCTGGAGGTATGACCCACTTGGAGCCCCTTGGTACACCATGTGCCCCCAGTACCCAGAGGGGGGAGGGCAGCCCCAGCCCTCTCCTGGACGAATCTCTGCCTCTGTCCCTTATCATTCCCAGACTCCATTCAGCAATTTAAAAATAGCTCTGCTCATTTCCCTCCACCCCTCCACTCTCTTTATCAGGTGTGACCCACCCAGCCCCCCACCTCTGCAACACAGCTCAGGGATCCCACCCAACACCCACAGCTGCTGTCCCCCCCCAGTGCCCAATAGGCAAAGGGCTCACCATCCTGCCAGCTGGCCAGCAGGTGGTCCCAGAGATGGGTCCCCGGGGGGCCTGGACTACAGGTCCCGGCCAGGGCTCAGGGGCAGCCCAAAGCTGGGCTGGGCTGCGGGCACGGGGCGGCTGCGAGCCGCAGCTCATCCTCCTCCGAACTCCTCTGCTGCAGCGCCAGCGCTCAGCCTTTCAAGCAATCACATGGTGCGGTAGCAGCCCTGGAAGCTTTAAAGAGATAGTGCCCCTGTTTTTGTACCTGGAACGGGGTGGGAATCACGGGTGAGGACCCCATGGCCAAGAGAGGAACCGAGAACCGAGCCCCCCCTCCCCAGCACGTACACAGGGTTCACCCTCAGTCCGAGTGCCTCTATCACTTGGGTGCCAGGCAGTCCCCCTGGTCCCCAGACTCCCGACAACCAGAACCCTTTGCCCACTGCCTGCACCATCCAACGGGTACAGGTTCCTACTCCTCCAGGATGGGCTGGTCCCTAACTCCCACACTCAGGTCCAAGGCAAGGGTGTACGAGCCTAAGTGAAAACCAAGACGCAAACTTACCTAAGGTGACCCAACCACAGACACCAGCTGGACCACGAACACAGGCACCTGAGCTGCCCGGTCTCAGTACCCCCCCCCAGCTCAGAATCCTTCGTTCCCCCTACTATCCAGGGAATAGCACTCCTGAAAGGCACAGTACACGCTTGCTAGGGCCCTGAGGTTCCCGGGTTCGGGTCTCTGCCAGAGTTCCGATACACTTCGGAACCCGGCCAGAAGGAGGGGACAATGTGACAGTTCCAACCTGCAAACTGGTGAGCCCCTCCTTCCTGGCTCTGCTTCTCTTCCCTCTTCCTCCTCTCTGCCGTCCCCCCCCCCCACCGTCTTTTCCACCTCCTCTATCCTTTCCTGCTCTCCCTCCTCCTGCTTTCTGAACAAAGGAAATGAATATGGGTAAGAAAAGCTTTAAAAACGGGGACTATTAGAAAGGTCTGATATCTGGATCCAGTCATCTGTACTCAATTTGGGAAACCCCATTCCTCCTCCCCGTTTCCCGCTTTCCCCCTTTCCTTCAAAGATCCCATCAGCCCTGAACTGACTTGTGGGATTCCTGATTTATTCTCCTCACAGCATGCAGCCTGCAGAATTCCAGCATCTCCCCTCCCCCTGCCCCCATCGTCTGCCCATTCCGAGCAGTCACATAGGCATCTATCCCATGTCCATCTCTGCCATCTGGCATGGGCACCACACTAATATCTTTCAAATGCCCGGGCCGTGGGCATTTCAAGAGTATTCTCTACATACTCAGTATAGTGCTTTCCCTTGACAACCTCCAACACACAGGACCACACTTCCTTTTCATTACTCCACCAAATTCATTCCCAGTCACAAAGGCACACAGTCCCTCCTTTCAGTCTTTAGGCTGCTTGTCTAGAAAAAGCTGCCTAGAAGGATTTCATTTCAGATGATCAGGAGCCAAGCTTATATTGGGTTTGGGGACAATGCAAACTTCAGGCTAATTTCCAGGATGCAGGGACCCCCTACACTACCCTCACCTCCATCTATCACAGGAATCTCTGTTCTAGGAATTGAGATTGGGTAGAGTTGAGGATGCAAGGAAAGGCACAGAGATCTAGCTGAGGATATACCCAAGATATACCTGAGCCATGATCCTCCATTGTAGGGTCTTGCTTGAAAAGAGGGGAAAGATCAGAAGATAATCAGAGGATGATGAGAACATCTTACATTACCAAGGGTAAACAATGGAAATAATTTTGTGACTTTCCTCTTTCCCCTCCACACATTCTGAGGATCATTTCCCATTCAGCTCCTACCCAAAGTCCTGGATTCTTGTCTCAAGATCACTTATCAGAAAAATAAATAAATTTATCTGAATGACAGCTCCAGTTTCATCAAAAACCATTTATTATTAATACCAATTAATAATACATACCTATTACATCCAAAACACTGTTCTAGGCACTGAAGTAGATACACCTTTAATAAGACAAGGTCCTTGTCTTCATGGAGCTTTTAACCATAAGCTCCAAATACCACATGGCTTCTTCAGTTCTACCTCTGCCCAATAATTTTCTGCATCATTGTTCTAGTGGCAAGAACACTGCATTTATTAGAATCAAAATGTGTGGATTCAAGTGCTACTTTGACCACTTGGCAGCTGTGTGACCTCAAGCAAGAGTTAGGAGGCTTGATCATTGTCCTCAAGTATTTTAATCCCTTTTGGGAGAGAGATTAAACTTTTTCTGTTGACTCCAAAGGACAGAATTAGGAACAAATTCTGGGGAAGTCATAGTCAGGGATTCTGCGGTTTGAAATAAAGCTAAACTTTCTAACAATTAGAGCCATCCAAAAATGGAATGAGCTGCCTTGAAAGATAGGAGATTTCTCATCACTTGAAGTCTTCAAGGAGAAGTTGGATATCCACTGGTCACAGATATTTGTAGAGGGGAGTTCTGTTCAAATTTACCTTGAACTAGATGATTTCTGAGGACCTTGCCAACATTGCAATTCTGAGATTTCAAGATCTTACTTTTCCCAGTGGCAAGAGTCACAGAATCCTAAACAACTCAAAAAAGGAATGGAGAATGTGACCAGAAATATAAAGTCCATCTTGTTTATCCTCCCATCTCCAAAAAGGTTTGTCCCACCTTGGACCTTTCTATTTTTCTCTGCATTCTCCATCCTCCTGTGACTCTAGGTCCTTGGATGCAATGGAAATAATGCTGGAATTAGAATCAGAAATCTTGGGTTCAAATGCCAACTTGGCCAACATGATATCTTTGTGACTTTTAGTAACTCAAAGAAACTTCTCTAGGAACTCATTTTCCTAATCTGTAAATGAGGGAGTTGGATTAGAAGACTGCTATGTCCATTGAAATGTAAATATATGATGGCTGTTCTTGCACAGCAAGATAAGTATGGAAATATGTATACATCTATTCGACTTGTCAAGTATTTTAATATAATTAACATGTAGTGGACTTCCTGCCACCTAGGGGAGGGGAGGGGTCTAGGGGGGGAAATTTGTAATGGAAAGCTTCAATGTTGAAGAACTACCCATACATATGTTATGCAAATAAAAAGCTTTAATTTAAAAAAAAGAAATGTAAATATATGGTATAAAACTGTAACCTCCTTTTACCTGCCAAAAAATTGGGGTAAACAACAATTCCCAAAGACTTCAAGTCTGTCTTTTTATGTTTTTTTGTTGTTGTTGTTTTGTTTTTTTAGTAAAATAACATGCAAAGGTCCAGACCAAAGTGGTAGGAAAGAATGATTTAGCAATCCCTTTTCCTATTCTAGCCCACTGAGGCCCTAGAATGCTCAAATCACCCTAATAATCCAAAATCATGGATCTGGAAAGAAATTCTCAATAATTCCTCTTTTACATTTCCCTAGCCCCACTCAAGCAAACAGAACTTTCACAGAAACAATAAATTGTAGTTTCCTCCAGGAAACAGATTACCTTCTCCTCTTCACTCAAACCTACTACCTGAAAAAAACATCCATTTCAATTTGCATAATACATGCAGGTGATTTTCAGGTTGTCCACTTTAGATTACAATAGACTAAAACTCCTCCTTGTCCCCTTTACCGTTATCACCAGCCACCTCATGTCAGACGGGAGGGGCTCTGCTGAGAAAGAATTGGACAGATTCCATTTGGTGAACATTCCATGAGAAGAATTTCTCTGAACTCCGTTGAAACTGAGACACTTATCAGGCAACAGAACATCCTAAAATCTGAGTTTCAACTGGGTAAGAGCACAGTAGGAGAGTGAATAGGGGTAGGTGTAACAACTTTGTAGTTCTAGTTTCCCATCTGAATTCAACTTCTTTCGAGCCCTCTTCTAAAGGACTGAGTCTTTCACTCTCATCAGGGTTCCCCACCTATGGGGGACCCCTCTCTGCTAAGCATCTCTTTCCCAATATCCACTCTCCATCTTCCTTTTCCTCGCCTGCCCTTTTCCAGTTCCCTCCTTCTCTTTCCCCCACCCCTTTTCTCTCCCTTTCACTCTCCTGTTTAATTGCATAATGAAATGAAATGAAACACTTTCAGAGTTTGGCCCTATTCTCCCTTTATTTTTTCTCTCCTAAAAGTTCCATTCTCTCTGTCTCTGTCTCTGTCTCTGTGTGTCTCTCTCTGTCTCTGTCTGTCTCTCTCTCTTTCTCTCTCTCTCTCCCTTATTCCTCTCTCCCTTATTCCTCTCTCTCTTATTTCTCTCTCTCTCTCTCTCTCTCTCTCTCTCTCTCTCTCTCTCTCTCT
>JAJPUD010000990.1:15505-64727 GCA_023553655.1 Myrmecobius fasciatus | reverse complement strand
ATAGAATAGAATAGAATAGAATAGAATAGAATAGAATAGAATAGAATAGAATAGAATAGAATAGAATAGAATAGAATAGAATAGAATAGAATAGAATAGAATAGAAAAATAGAATAGAAACAAACTTGGGAAGGCTCCCTGAAGAAGGTAAACTTGAGCAGCATTCTTTGGGAAATGCCTAAATTTAGTAGGCAAAAAGAGGCATAAGGACCATCACAGAAGATTGAGGAGGCACTGTCAGAGACATAGGAGAACCTCAAACTAGTATAATGCAGTGTCAATAGAAGGAAATTGAAGGAAGAGAATGTTTGAAGAAAAGAGGGTGTGAGCCTTTGTTACAGAGAGATCAAAAACAAAACTCAGAACTACAAAAGTGTCACTGGACTTGGGGATTAGGAAATTCTTGGCGACCTTGGAAAGAATACCTTCACTAGACTTGTAGGGGTAGAAGTTGGGTTGCAAGACGCTAAGAAGGAGAGAGTAAATAGCAAAAACAGAACTATCAAGTATAGACAATTCTTTCTAGAAAATTAGAAGTTAGGACAAAGAAAGGAAAAACACAGCAGCTTGAGGGATACCACTGAAGATTTAATGATTCCAGAGTTCAGAAAAGAGATATTTAAGCTCTCGTGCCCCAAAGTTCTTCAGAAGAAATAGGTACAAGACAGATGGGATACTCATAAAGAATAAAATATTCAGGGAGGAAGACAAGGGAAGATTGATAAAGGAGTTCTTTCTTTTTTTTTTTTTTTTTTTTTTTTTTTTTTTTTTGGCATGGATCCTGTGGGCAATCTGGTGAGGTCTAAGGATCTCTTATGTTTTTAAATGCATAAAACTACAAAGGAAACCAATTATACTGAAAGGAAGTTACTAAAATATTTCTTAAAGAGTCCCTTGTTTTATGAGATTGATATGGAAACATAAGAAATTTATCAGGTAAACTTAGATTTTTGAAGGATTTGTACATTATCCTTAGATTTTTGAAGTATTTGTACATTATCTTCTCTCCTTTTAATATGCTGATGTCTTCTTTTGATCTGGCTATTTCTCAAGGTTTCATGTCATGTACCAATTTGAAAACCATGCCATTCATACCTTCATCCAAGTCATTGATTTAAATTTTGAATAGCATGGGGGAAAAGATAGAGGTACTTCATTACCCATTAGGCTGATATTAATCCACCAAGTAACATTCTTTAGTATCAATCATCTAGCCAATTCCGAATCGACCTATTCTTACCTAGCCCATAGTTCTTCATATTTTCATTACCGTGTTTTGGAAGACCATCAAGTGACTGACCAGAATTTAAATATACTCTGTCAATGGCATTCCTTTAATCTATCTGAAAGTGAACTGAGCTTATTATGGCATAACTTACTCATTTTTTCCTTCAATGCTTTATTTATTCCTTTTTTATACCAATGTTATATCCCGATATCTGAACCCTCCTTTGTAATAAATGAAAATAGTTAAACAAAATCTACCAACATAGTGATCATGTTTGATTGTACATATAATATTCTGTATCCATAGTTCTCCTACTTCTTTGCTTAGAAAAGAGCAGCAATCAACCTGATTTTGTTGAGCCCATGACAGTTCTTAGAAGTTTTGAATAATTATTTCAAAAATTTTGCCAGAAAATGAAATCCATCTCATCAGCTCTAGCTATAGGATTTATCTACTTCTTCTTTTGAAAATTGGGACACTTGGTTATCTCTAGCTGTTCACAGTTTTTCATAGGTCAATGAAAGTGACTCACTAATTACTTCTGATAGATATTTCACTTTCCCAGAATATAGTTTATGCCCAGTGACTTGAAATCACTGAGGACAATGAGATCATCTCACCATTTTTTTTAACTTGAGTTTCAAGCCCTTAAAAATTATTTTTGTTCTGTCCTTTCCAATATGAAAACCATTCTCCTTGGCACAGAAAACAAAATAAGATTTGTCTTAAGTTTATTTAGTCTTAAATTTAAGAAGTCTTGCTTCTTCGTATTTCATTATCATTGTCCCATCCATTTGGAGCAGTGGACTTCCTCTTTGATATTTTCTTTGAACTTCCTCTTAATACCAACATAGCTTTTATAAAAGATATTTTTCATGTTGAATTTAGTATTTCTTATCAACTATACACTTTCTGAATGTTAAGGTCCTGACACAGTTTTTAATAAAACTGCTATTTTTCAGGAATATCAATGAGATCATAAAAAATGAATAATGACTTATGTGTACAAAAATATTTATAGCAGCTCTTTTTGTGGTGGCAAAGAATTTGAAATTGTGAGGATGTCCATCAGTTGAGGAATAGCTGAACAAATTGTGATAAATGAATGTAATGAAATACTACTGTTCTATAAGAAATGATGAACAGGTAGATTTCAGAAAAACCTGAAAAGACTTATATAAACTGATAGTGAGTGAGGCGAACACAACCAGGACAACATTGTATAAAGTAACAGCAACATTGTGTGATGGTCAACAATGATAGACTTAACATTTCTTGGCAAGACAATGAAGACAGTTCTAAGGCACTCACAAAGGAAAATGCTAACCATATCCAGAGAAAGAACTATGACATCTGAAAGTACATTGAAGCAGAGTATTTTCACTATTTTATGTTTTTTTTTCTTTCTTGTGTTTTTTTTTTCCTTTTGTTCTGAGTTCTTTCACAATACAACTAATATGGAACTATGTTTAACATGATTGTACATGTAAAAAACAAAGTCAGGTTGATCACTTAATTATTCCATCCCAAATAAACTAATTTATAAAATGCTTCGCCTAGAAGAGAGCTAGTGGTAAAAAATAATTAGCATGAGAACATGTTTTTATGGTCTATTTGAGCCCAACCTGTGATAAAGCCTTCTGAGCTCATAGTTGTCTGATCAGACACAGTTAGACACACTATACATTGACCCTGACATAGTGATGTTACTTTGATCCTCTTCTAATACAAAGGACAACAAACTACCATCATGAGAACATGAATGTAACACCACTCTAAGAAGATTTACTGTGGGGATAAGGGACAATTTCCTTAGTCAATAAGAACTAAACAATAACTTTGGGACCATTGAAAAAAATCCTAGTCACCCCACCCTAGACACTGCTCTGGAAAGGCAACAAAAGAAAAGATAAGACTTAAAGCTTATGCTTATCAGAAGGAGTGCAACATTATGCTATGAGGGCATGGAAGACAGAGAAATTGAAAATATATTAGAGAAAGAAATATCAATGTGAAAAATAGCACTGAAAATTTAAGAGTTTTGTGGACACCAAGTAGTAGAATGATAGAATTAGAGAGAACTTTCTGGAAATGTGAATTTTTACTTGGGTTAAATATAAGTAGCCTTAAAGGATCAAACAAATCCTCCTTGCCTAAGGAACATTCCCACACCTCCCCTTCATACCCAGGAATGTGCAGCAAACTTTCTAAGAATGCACTATAGTCATAGCATCACAGTGATTTTTCTGACCACCAACCACTCCTTTCTAGGTTCCAGAGCATAAGATTGGAAATATCCACTCCTTACTACACCCCATGGAAGAATCTGAAATACTACCATGCCCTGCCCTGCTCCATTCCCTGAGAAATAGAACTTTCACCCCAGCTTCAACCCTAGCCAGCCCCTATTACCCCAGCACCAAATCCTGGCTTTAAACCCAGTTTCCAACAGGATGGAAAACAAAGCAAAAGAAAATTATCCCTAATCTCAACCATAGCCCCAATTTTATTTGACAAATAATCATTAAGCACCTACCTTTTCTAGGGAGCATTGTACTGAGTACTGAGGTAGGTACAAAGCTTTAATAAAACAAGATTCTTGCCCTCGTATGGTCTACTGTGTTATAAGCTCCAAATGACATATAGCTTGTTCTTTCTCTTTCGGTTACCATTCTGCATCAAATTATAGTAGAAAGAACCCAGAACTTGGAGTCAAAGGCTTGGTTTTGAGTCTCAGATTGGTTACTTGCTCTAGTAAAGTCAAGAAGACCTGAGTTCAAATTCAGTTTCGGTGTGACCTTTAGCAAGAGTCAAGAAAAAATATAGTCATTATCCATAAGTATTTGAAAGATAATCATGTGTAAAATTAAATTTTTTTCTCTTTGGTTACAAAGACAAGAATTTATACTATGACTAGGCTGGATTTATACCTAGAAGACAGGGCTTGTTCAATAGTAGAAACACTATAAACATAATTGACCATATCAATAATGAAAACAAAGGACAAAATTAGGAGCTGTTGGGTAAACCTATGCAGAAGGATTGAGATTTAAAAAAAAAAATTTCCTAACCAAGTTGTATGAAACAGAATACAGAATTTACACATTAAGTGAACCTCAGGGACAATGTAGTCTAATTCATATTTTTAAAAAAGAATTCCCTCTCTGCGAAATATAGTGAGGGTGTACCCTCTCCTGGTGACAGTCCATTCAACTTTTAGAGGGTTCTGTTTGTTAAGATTGGGCAGCTAAGTGGCACAGTGGACAGAAGGCCAGGCCTGGAGTCAAGAATACTTGAGCTCAAATGTGACTTCAGACACTTACTAGCTGTGACCCTGGCACATCATAAACAGTGATGCTCAGAATTGAACATAACATTCCCTCCAAGTCAGCAATAAACTGTTCATGCATGGAGAAGTGTTCTATTCTGTTGACCCTGAGTATCCTGATCATTGTCTTGCCTTTGAGCCAACACTTTTGCTGAATGCAAATGTTGAGTATGAAAAGGATGTGTCCATGATGGGTCCAGTACTCTGTGCCAAACACTGTTCTCCTCACTCCCACATTCTGCTTGTTTCTTCTCCTTATAGTGACCTAATCTATTAAATGCCTGTGCTTACTGCAAAGGTACATTCATGATGTTTTCTTGCACCTAGGTAATTGGAAGTGTTGATGATGAGACGATCATGAGACACAAGACTTCAGTAGTAAGTAATCTTTGCTCTTGCTGTCTACAACTCCATTCCTCCCAAGAACTTCTTCTATGTCTGATAGTGTATAGCTACTCTGGCATTAAAGTCACCCACAATTACAAGCTTATCCTCTTTCTGCATGTTGATGATGGGGCTCTCCAGGTCTTCAAAAAAAATTTAATTTTGTCAGTTTGTCATAGTGGGAGCATATGTATCAATGATGGTGCAATACTTTCCTGCAAGTCCCAGTCATGCTGTCATGAGCCTGTCATTTACTCCTTTTCAGAGACATAAATTTGTTGACTAGATTAGGTCTCATTGCAAAACCTATGTCAGCTTTGCAGCACTCCTTATCACAACAGCAGTCACACTAGAAAAATGTGTATCCAGCTCTGACATCAGTAAGCTAGCCTTCATTTGCCAGCCTACAAGCCAAGACCAAAATTGAGGGAGAGTTGGGACACAAGTTTTTGTTCACAGATAATTGTGCACTCAATGCAGCCTCTGGGGCTGAGTAAACAGATCGTGGATCAATTCTCAGCCACTTGTGCTAATTTTGGCCTGACAATCAATACCAAGAAAACAGAGGTCCTTCATTAGCCAGCATTGCACCATTCATAAGTGGAGTCAATGGTCACAATAAATGGATAAATTGTAAATGCTATGGATAAATTCACTTACTTTGACATATACTTTTCAGGGATATCCACATAAATGATGAGGTTAATGCACTCATTGCCAGAGCTAGGTCAGCATTTGAGAGGCTCTGAAAGAAAGTGTGAGAGAGAAGAGGTATTAGGCTGCCTACCAAACTGAAGGTCTACAGAGCTGTTGTGCTGACCTTGTTATTATTGTATGCCCATAAAACCTGGACAGTATAATAGCAACATGCCAGGAAACTGAAATCATTTCCATTTCGATTGTCTTAAGAGAATTCTGAATATTATCTGGCAAGATAAGGTAGTGAATACTAAGGTCTTCTCTTAGTATTCTGAATTGCCAAGCTTTCAAACTCTACTTTAGAGTGAAACTACAATGGACTGGCCACATAGCCTGAATGCCAAATGCATACTTACCTAGAAGATTATTTTATAGAGAATTTGAACAAGGCAAGCACTCACAGAAGCAGTCAGAAGAAGTGGTACAAGGACACTTTTAAGGTCTCTCTGAAGAACTTTAGTATCTCTTGTGAGACATGGGAGACAATGGTATAGGACTGACAGCGTGGCTTGTCCCCATCAAAGAAGGTCCTGTGCTCTATGAACAAAGCAGAATCACAGTAGCATGAAAGAAACCTGATTTGCACAAATCCAATTACACCTCCACTCCAAATGTTCTAACAGACTACATATGCCCAACCTCTGGTACAGCCTTCCTAACTCATGTTGGACAGATCAGCCACAGCTGAACACATTATATCCTGACCTCAACACTGTGGTGTCATTGGTCCTTTTGAAAACAAAGGACAAACATCTATTATCTATCCTGGTAGTTTACAAAGTGGGGGTCATGAGTCCCTACGTGCTGAATCTGATCATGGCCTGGCCCCATTGGTCATCAGAGGGTAGGAAGATGGATCACATCCCAGCCTCCCTTGTATTAGTCAGTCTTGGGACTTGTCTTGAACACAGACTCACTCACCCTTGTCCTCCTACAGTGTCTCAATCTACTCCCTCTCTCCACTATGTAAATTCCCTGCTTCTTTCCTTTCTATATCGGGAGTTTACTACACCCCAAGGCAATTACAATTAGGGCTATTTTGGAGCCAATTCAAACCAGCTAACCTAAGGAGGAATTGTTCATTTTTCCGTCTGAATATTTATACTTCAAAAAGCAACAAATCAGAGCTGGATTTATTGTTTCCTTTCTTGACCAGCTAGACTTAAGAAGGCAATAAAGAAAATGTCAAAAACGTAGATTAAACTTAAAAGTGTTTTTGTATTTATTTATTTTAAATGTTTTATTTTTCCAATTATGTATAAAAACAATTTTTAACATTCATTCCTAAAACATTTGAATTCACCATTTTCTCCTTTCTTCTCTCCTTCCCCTCACCGAGAAGGCAAATGATTTGATATGGCTCATATGTTATATTTCTTTTCAGGAAATTGATTGTTAAATATTTACCAACATACCCTATTTACAACCTGATTGCTTAATCCAAGCATCCACAGTAGCAGCTGAGCAAGAGAAAATGCCTTACACAGCATGTCCACCTCTATTTCTACAGATCATCTTATGGCTACAGCAGCTATCACTTATTCTGTGAGGATCTTACTTCCTTAAGCTAGATCTTCAGGTTGAAGAAAGAGAGCCAGCTGAGTACTTTGCTATTCCTTTTGCCTTCATAACATCTCTAGAATATGCTTTCTTGGGGCAGCTAGGTGGCACAGTGGATAGAGCCCCAGCCCTGAAGTCAGGAGGACCTGAGTTCAAATATGATCTCAGATATTTAACATTCCCTAGCTGTGTGACCCTGGGCAAGTCACTTAACCCCAATTGCCTCAGCAAAATATATATATATATATGTATATATATATATATATATATGTATATATGCTTTCTTCTCTCCAACCGGCCTGATCCATTCCCTTATCATCTTATGCCTGAATCATTTAAACAGCCTGCTGATGGGTCTGCCTGCCTCAAGTTTTTCCCTACCCATTCAGATGTCCATGGAATTTTTCTAAATCTCAAGTATAACCCTATCACTTTCCTATTTAATAAATTCCAATGGCTTATCAGAGATCAAAAATAGAATCTCTGGCCTTCAAAGCTCTTCATAACTTCTCCAGCCCCATATCTTTCTATTTCTTACATTTTAGCACACACACACATACACACACACACACACACACACACTCATCAATCTTTATATCTCCCAACACCAGACAATTTCACTGCTTGTATCTCATGCCTACAATACTTTATCCTCTTCATCTCTGCTTCTTGAATTCCTTCAAATTCCAGCTAAAATCCCATCTTCCACAGGAAAGTTTTCCTGATTACCCCTAATTCTAGTTCCTTCATTTTGTTGATCATTAGCATTGTTTATCCTTTTATTTGTCCCAATGTTATCCTGTTATCCAAAATGTCCTATATTACAATGTCCACAACCAGCATGGCAGAGACAGTGCCCAAAAGTAACAGTAGCAGGGCAGAAGGCAATAAAAGCAAGAACTGAAAACACAGCCAGGAGTCTGAAAAACTTCTCCTTTAGGGTTGTTACATTCAGAAGGCTTCCACTGAGCTATTATTGATTAGCAAGTCAAAGAACTGATTTCATTGGTCGAAAGCTCTTATGACCATTTTCAGGCCATTGACCTTCTGGACCACCTTGGGTTGGCAGAGAGGCATGAGCTTTGCACTTCTCCAGATTAAAAGAATCTGCTTTTCCATAAAGAGCCAGTACTTTAAGACCCTTCTAAGAGTGATGGTTAATCAAAAGAGCTTTTAAAGGTTTTGACTGAGTGGAAAAGAGAAAGCCATTTACCCCAGGTGTGGTAAGGATCCACAGTCAAACAGTGAGCAGAGAAACAGCTTTGTTTGTTCTAAATGTTACTGACAGGACCAAAATATTGAAACCTACAATCTAGAATTGTGAGTTACCTGGAGCACATGAATTTTCTTCTTTTGTGGTCTCTTCTGCCATATATTTCTATAAATGTGAGCCCACCTTTCTCCATTGATATTAAGTATACTGATAGGAGAGCACTATCTAGGTTTAATATGAATATTGAAATATAACTATCATTTATGCCTTTCTTTTCATATATTAACATGTATAATATTCTTATTTATCTTTTTATTAAATATGTGGTTATGACCAGATAGATAATTTTGACTATATTAAGTTAAAAAGGTTTTGTACAAACAAAGCAAATGTAGACAAGATTAGGAGGGAAGCAATAAATTGGGAAATCATCTTCACATTTAAGAGTTCTGATAAAGGCCTCATTTCTAAAATATATAGAGAACTGTCTCATATTTATAAGAATTCAAGCCACTCTCCAATCAATAAATGGTCAAAGGATATGAACAATTTTCAGATGATGAAATTAAAACTATTTCTAGTCACATGAAAAGATGCTCCAAATCACTATTGATCAGAGAAATGCAAATTAAGACAACTCTGAGGTACCACTACACACCTGTCAGATTGGCTAAAATGACAGGGAAAGATAAAGAGGAATGTTGGAGGGGATGTGGGAAAACTGGGACACTGATACATTGTTGGTGGAACTGTGAACGGATCCAACCATTCTGGAGAGCAATTTGGAACTATGTTCAAAAAGTTATCAAACTGTGCATATCCTTTGACCTAGCAGTGTTTCTATTGGGCTTATATCCCAAAGAAATCATAAAGGAAGGAAAGGGACCCACATGTGCAAGAATGTTTGCGGCAGCCCTTTTTGTAGTGGCTAGAAACTGGAAACTGAATGGATGCCCATCAATTGGAAAATGGCTGAATAAATTATGGTATATAATGTTATGGAATATTATTGTTCTGTGAGAAATGATCAGCAGGATGATTTCAGAGAGGCCTGGAGAGACTTTCATGAACTGATACTGAGTGAGATGAGCAGAACCAGGAGATCATTATACACAGCAACAACAAGACTACATGATGATCAATTCTGATGAACATGGCTCTCTTCAACAATGAAATGTTTCAAACCAGTTCCAATTGTTCAGTGAAGAAGGCCATATACACCCAGAGAGAGGGATGTGAAATGTGGACTACAACATAACATTTTCATGCTCTCGATTGATGTTTGCTTGCATTGTGTTTCCTTTCTCAGATTTTTTTTTCTTGTAGATACGATTTTTCTTGCACCACAAAGATAAGTGTGGAAATATGTATACATATATTCGGTTTGTCAAGTATTTTAACATAATTAACATGTAGTGGACTTCCTGCCATCTAGGGGAGGAGTGGGGATTAGGGGGGGAAAATTTGTAACAGAAAGCTTTGTAAGGATCAGTGCTGAAGAATTACCCATACATATGTTTTACAAATAAAAAGCTTTAATAAAAAATAAATAAATAAATACATGGTTATGTTTAAGATCTAAAACTGTCATTATGGATAACAGTGTACAAACATTAAAAAACAGACAAAAAATAGATAAAATAAATATTATACTGTGTAGATAAAAAAAACTATAATGTCCAATTATTTGTACCTAGTTGTCTGCATGTTGTCTCTCCCATTAGATTGTAAGCTCCTTGAGGGCAGGGACTGCCTTTCTTTGTATTCCTAGCATTTAGCATAGTGCCTGGGACCTCAGAGGTGTCTAATGAATGTGTATTGGCTGGCTGACTATCATTTGCTCTCTGTGTGGGAGAGGAGTGGTGATTCAGGAGGAGTCTCCCTCTCCCTGCAATCCCAGTAGGTAATTGACTCTTCAGTTTTCTCCCTCTGGCCCCAGCATCTCCATGTATAATACATACACTACAAAGATCAATGGCACATTTCCATCCTCTTTCCCCCTTTCTCCCAATTCTTCATTCCTGAAAAGCTGCAAACAGTGAACATGTCTGCTCCAGATCTAAGAAAACGGTGCCCTCTGGCTTTTGGAAAGTACTTTGGAAAGCTTCCTAAGCATCGACGGACTGCCCTGGTCAGGGACCTGAGTTCCTAGAGTTTGGGGTCCCCCTGGTGGCTTGACAGGAGAAAGAGAACGGAGAAGTCCATTGCAATGCATAGTTATCCAATGGCTGGTTTTCCCCATAGAGAGAGAGGAAGAGGGGCTCAAACTGAGAGTGAGGGAAAGAACATGGAAGGCAAGAAAATGGGCTAGCCCTCTAACTCCCTAAAAAAATCTCTACCCAGAGCAAAGGAATGGAACCCAGAGTAAAATTAAAGATCCAAATTGGTCCCAAGTTATTTCTTTGAAATTCCAATGAAACATTTCTCATAGCCCACGGTCTTACTGAGGTTGTTTCAATTGCTCATCTGTCTCAAGCCAAGAAGACACTCAACCCAGCAAGAGTCTATGGTGATTATTTTTAGATAGACCTCTCTGCCTTAAGGAAACTGCTATTCAAAGTCCATCTCACTGTTTCTACTACAACTGCATCACAGAGTCCAGCTTCTTAAATTGTGGTTCACAACTCCACATGGGGTCTTGTAACTAAATGTGGGGGTCATGAAAGCATGCTTTATTATCAGTAAATGTTTGGTTTATATGCCTATTTTATATACTAATATACCCAGGGTCACATAAAAATTTCTCAGGCAAAAAGAGATCATGAGTGAAAAAGTTTAAAAAAAACCCTGACACAGAGAATGTTTTAATACACAAATCAGGTTACTGGTAGTCCATTGATATATTTTCAGTTTTCCCTATAGTCTCTGTCTGCTTGTGTCCCTGTCCCTTCACTACAGAGGGAGCTAGGGAGAGAGATGGCAGCTGCTCTCTGCTTCCACCCTGCCAAGGGACTGGCACAGCTGTTGACATGGCCCAAATACCTTGGATTTAGGGAGAGGCAGGAGACAGGTGGATGAAGGAGAGAAGGGGCATAAAAGGGGTACCTTGGGCTCATCCTCTCTTACTGTGCCAATTTATTCATGCTATTACCCTAGGCCATACAGATCAAGCTATTACCTTGAGTTGTTCCTGCCATGATGAGAAATGTGGAGGCTGAGAACCTCAAGGGACCACACCCCAAGTCCTTCCCTTACCCTATCTTCCTGTCTTCTGCTCTCTTTCCTTCATGGCTAGCCCACTCCCCATCATTCCTGTGCCTTCCCCCCATACCACCCAGCTGTTGCTGCCCCCCAAGCTGGGCACTCTGCCCATAGGCTCATGAATTGAACACATTCACACCCTAGTCTGGAGTCTCCACCTGTTCCCCTCAGTCTGAGCTCTCTCTCCAGGCATCAGGGCTGGGCCTGGTCCATCTGCTTTCCTTTATCTAGGGCCAGGTGCAAGGGAGGAAACTTCTCTGAGCCTCCACCATCATCACCACTACCACCACTATCACCTTCACCTGCCTTCAGGGCATTTCAGAGAGTTTAGGGTTGAATCTGGGGGAGAAGCTCAGGAGTTAAGACTGGTCTTTTACAGACCTTCACCCTAGCTACCCTACAGAATAGATAAGAGCAATCAGAAGTATAATGACAGGGGGAGGGGAGGATGTGGAGAAGGAGGAGAAAGGAAATCAGCAGAAGAAGAGAAGAGTGGGGAATCAAAGAAAAAAAGAAAAAAGGGAGAAGGACAAGAAAGAGAAGAATCATAGATCTGGAGCTGGGGAAAAATACTTGAATCCTCTCTTTTTATATACTGAAGTTCACAGAATTAAAAGGACTGCCATAAACTCCCCTAGGATAGGACATGCATTTTGTTTTAACTTTGTGCTCCTAGCACCTAGCACAGGTCAACCAGCAAAAGAGATGGTAGGATAGAGCTACTTGAGGGAGGTCTCAAGGAAGGTCATCAATCCTCTGGGTACTTCAAAACAGAAAGCAATAAGCCTACCAACTGTACCTACCTACTAAAGAATTGAGGAATGTCAGCAGGAAAAGGCGTGTTCTTTCCCACAAACTTCCCCTCCCAGTACCTATCTATCCACAGTAAAGTCTACAAGTCAAGAAAAATTTTAAAATTCACTATGTTGTAACCAAACACTATGCTAAATGCTGAATGTGTACCAAAAAAAAAAAAAAGGGGGGGGGGGTGGACAGAACAGTTCCTACCCTCAAAAAGTTCACATTCTAATGGGGGGGATTGTAAACAACTATGGCTAGCCCTAACCAGAGTTACCCCTAAAAAGGAGTAGAACTTTTATAGGAGAAATATAACCTCAGTTTAACTTCATTTGATTGGATACAGTAACCTAGTATTTCACTTGCTAACTTTTTTTTAGAGTGCTAAATCCCTTTCAGGTTTAGCCCACCAGTCAATGGCGTAATCCCCTACTTGACACACCTTAACGGTATCTTCCTCCTTAATAGCATTTTCCCCCTAGTTAATTGTGAGTTCAGATAGAGAACCCTTTTTCCTTGCTAAAAACCCTTATGGATTTAGCCTGCTCTTGTAGTGTAATAAAAACTTTATTTGATTTGGAGCAGGTCTAAGCTTACCAATTCTTCTGAGACAATCCAAGACACAGACCCACAACTTCAATATATTTTGAGTATATCATTCCCCATTATGGTGGCTCTATATGGGGAGAATCTGATTTTACCTCGTTGCCTCAATAATTCAACAGAATTCTGCAACAAATTGGTTATGAAGTGGGACAGAGAATTTTGAAAGAGGTAAGAGTTTAGGGGGAGTGATAATAAGTTCTGTTTCTGACATGTTGAATTTAAGATAGCCATGAAGCATCTAGTTCAAGATATCCAACAAGAAGTTGGTGATAAGAGACTGGAAACAGATGGGATGTTAGGGCTAAATAAATAGAGATGAGATTCATCAAAACAGAGATGATAATTAAATCCATGGAAGCTGATGAGATCACCAAGGCAGTAGATCACAGAATAATAGATTTAGGGCTGCAAGGAAACTTGGAAGTCACTTTTTCCAATTCCCTCATTTTACAGATGAAAAAGCTAAGATAGAATCAGGAAAATTGAATTAAACAACTTACTCAAGGTCACACAGGTAGCAAGACTCAAACCCAGGATTTCTGGCTCTGGAGCCAGTGCTCTTTCCAAATAATCCCATGCCTCCCTAGAGTATCAAGAGAAGATTTAGGCAGAGAGATTCAACCACAGGTGACATTTATCTTATGCCTTACTGTTTAGAAAGCACTTTCCTTATAACAATCCTGAAAGATACACAATGGAACTATTATTAATCCCATCTCACAAGGAAGAGATTAAAGCTTATGGTCATATAGATAATAAACATAAGAATTGGCATTCAAATCCAAGTCTTTTGATTCCAAATTCAGAGTCCTATTTTAGCACATTACCTCATTAATCTTTTGTTTATTTCTTTTCTGCTTTTTTTTAATTTAAAAAAAAAATAAGTACAGATAAGAAGTTTCTCCTGTTATCTACCTTAAATTCTATCCTGATGCAATTCATTTCCTCTGGTTCCACTGATAGGTGGGAAGAACACATCCTCAGGGTGCCCAACCTCAGGGAAAAGGAGATGAGTCTGGGAACCTTGTGCTCCAACCCTGCCTCCACCTGAATCTATTTTTTTCTCCATTTTCCAGGCTGTCTCCAACTGGACCCTGGCTGATTTTGTCTGCCCAGAATGGTCAGAGAGAATAAATTGTTTTTATACAATTTCTTCAAGCTGGTAGCTCTTAGCTTGTTCCCCTTAAGGGTTATTTGTAGGTAGATTGAATCAACATGCCATTTTGGGGGTTCTGTGGGTGGATTAGTGATGGAAGAGGATGGTATAAGAGCCAAAATAAAGGAAAATAAGAATCCAAAAGAGACGGAGTAGAAAGGGTTATTTGAAGAAGGTGAGATGTGTGTGGGGAGTGTCTCTTCTCCCTGATAGCTAGAGGTAAGGCTGGAATTCAGGGACACTCTACTCATTGTCTCTCTATTGGGGTTTCACAGAGCAGATGGTTCGGGGATTATTTATAACTCACAACAGACAAAAATATGAGATTCATGAAATACAAAAAATCTAATGCCAAGAGCTGACAATGGTTGGGACTGGAGTAGAGAATAGACTCCTAATGTGGACTCCTAGAATCCCCAGGCTGAGAGAGATCTTTAAAAGGTTATCAGTCCAGGGGCAGCTAGGTGGTACAGTAGATAGAGCACCAGCCCTGAAATCAGGAGGACCTGAGTGCAAATCTGACACTTCAGACACTTAACACTTCCTAGCTGTGTGGCCCTGCCAACTCTTAATCCCAATTGCCTCAGGAAAAAAAAAAAGGTTATCAAATCCAATCCCTTATCCAGATAAAGTACTTTTCTAATCATATATACAGGCTTAATCTTTTCAATTGATTAATCTGAGTTACCCTGAACTCCAAATTATCGCATCTCAGAGTTACAAGGGAGTTTAGAGATTATCTAGTCCATTCTATACATGAACAGAATTTCACTATAAAATTCTTGACAAGTGTTCATCCACATTTCTCTTAAAAAACATCTAGTGTTAGAGAATTCCACTGAGGAAGTCCATTTCATATTTGAATAGCACAGTAAGTATTTCTCTATACCTTTTAGGCACCCTGACAACTACCTTAGGTTCAATGTATGTTGGATAAACTTCCAATTAAAACACAGTTCACAAGCCTTTATTGATGTTTCTTTTTACCAGACCAATCAGGGGACACATTGGTTGAAAGCAAAAGTCATTTAATGAATAGCATAGCAACCAAACAAGGAAAATTCCCTATTACAGAGGCACATTCTCCCATAAATTCCTATATATCTGGTGGAAAAGGGAGCATAAATAGAAAATATTCATGGCCAGAGAATATATGTAAGGTCATATGGAAAGGACATATATGTGGGTAAAATATATGGCCATGATAACATACATAGGAAAGAATCTGTATCTACATCCATGTACATGTATGAACATGTACCAGAACCATGGCCAATGAACATAGGACAATTTGTTCATAAGACTGCATTCCTACTGAATCCTTTCTTTTGCTCTAATGCTCATTGCTTGCTTCCCAGAAGTATCATTGATGGTGTCAACTGGTCTTGATAATGCTGAAAGGCTCCTAGCTACTGTTGCAGACTGCTAGTCTTTGTTGCAAACCTTTTTAATCCATAGTCACCAGTGTACTGCCAGATGTTGGTCTTACTGATAAGTCTTTCTCCCTTAGGTTCCCACTAGATCTACCTGCTAGTTCTCCACTGAACTGCAGTTGTTATGTATTCCACTTTCTCTAGAGGAGGTGTTTCTTCTCTTTCTGCTTATAGCTCCAAGGGCTATTTCTGCTCTTTGTGATTGAGACTCATGACTCTAAAGACCAAAAACTCTTTAGGATTAAGTCTGCTTTTTAAAATTGCTTTTCTCTTGCCTAAGCTACCATTCTTTGGATTCAGTCTATTCTTTGAGCTAAAATGAGAAATGTCTTTCAGGTCTCATCAATGTCCCAGATTCATAAAAATCATCCAGGATTTTCACCATACAAGACAATGTAAATGGGTGAGGCTAGCAATTTGTTTAACTATTCTGTGAGCAATGAAGTCAAATTTGTCAGCAATTAAGTCAGAATTTGCAATTAAAACTGCCATCTGCTATTAGTCAACCAGTAAGAAGTGCTTACTATGTATTGGGCACTATACTATGAACTGGGGATACAAAGAAAAACAAAAGCTAGTCCCTACTGAAGAGTTCCCAATCTTGCTCCTCTTAATGCCCTATAGGTCTGTTTAATCAAAATAAACTAATCCCTTTCTCATATAGCAGCTCTTCAAATACCTGAAAATAACTATCTTGTGTCCCCTTTAGTGTCTTCTTATCCAGGTTAAACTTTCCTACTTCAAGCCACCATTCCTCATCATGGTTTACACCCCTTTCCAGTTTGACTACATGTCTATCAGTGGACAGTCCATCACTTTCTTGAATTAAAAAGATGCTTTTACATGGTCATCTCTTTATCCTTTCACATATTTGTCTGACTTATAGAATGCTAACGTTGTTCAGATGTTTTCAGTCATGTCTGACTCTTTATGGCCCCATTTGGGGTTTTCTTGACAAAGATACTGAAGTGGTTCTCCCCTTTTTTCCAGCTCATTTTACACATGAGAAAACTGAGGCAAACAGGGTTAAGTGAATTGCCCAGGGTCACACAGCTAGTAATTGTCTGAGGCCAGATTTGAATTTAGGAAGATGAGTCTCCAGGTCTGACATGCCTGAAATATATTCCCTCCTTACTTCCACCAGTTAAAATACCTAGGATTTTTTCTTCAAAGCTCATCTCAGGTACCACTTCATATCAGAAGCCTTTTCTGAAATTCTAGCAGTTGGGACTTACTCTGTCTTTGATCAAATTATGTCATCTCTACTAGTCTGTGTAAATGTTTCCTCCCTAGTAAAATGTCAGCACCTTAAGAACAGGGACTGATTTTAATTTTACTTTCATGTCTCCTGTATACATACATAGTTTATCATGCAATGAGGTCCATTTCACGTCCAGAATGCCTCAGATGACATCTCCACATGGAGGAAGTTAGAAAGAAGATGGTATCTTTCCATGCAAAGGATGCCAAGGAGCTACTTCCAGGAAAATTATGAGGATATGTAATCAAAGTGCCTTGGAGAGACTGTGGGGTATACATTCTGTAGCCAGTTCCATCTGGCTAAGCACATGTTAAATAATAGAGACTGTGATAGTGATTGTGGTACATTATACCTAGTAACAATCATATTTTAACAATGATTAACTGTGAAAGATTTAGCTACTCTAATCAATACAACGATTCAAGACAATTCCAAAGGACTCATGATGAAAAATGACATTCACCTCCATAGAGAAAGAACTGATTAACACTGAATACAAATTGAAGCATAATTTTTCACTTTCTTTATTTCTTGCCTTCTTTGTAGCATGGCTAATATGAAGCCATGTTTTACATGATTTCACATGTATAATTCAGATCATATTGCTTGCCTTCTTAATGGGTGGGGGTAGCTGAAGAAAGGGAATTTGGAGATCAATTTTTTTTGAAATAAATGTTATAATTAATTAATTAATTATAGCAGGGTGGTTTTTTTTTTTTTAAAGATAGTTATTATAGAGACATTCACAGAGGCCTTTCTCTTTATCCCAGTGTTCTTGGGGATTGTAGTGTCCAAGCAAAGGAATAGAATCTAAAACCTTGTAATATAAAAAGGTAGAAGGTTCCTCAGCATCCTATTTACTATTCTAGTCTGAGTTTTGCAACTGATGCAGCACTGATGACCTTCTTCTGCATCCCATAATTCCACAATCCATGTTTTGCAGCCATCTCAGCAAAGGCTCCAATGGAATCCAAGAATTCCAAATCCTGAAATGCTTCAGGACTCCATCCCAGAAGTACACAAGCTCATCCATTTGTAATGCTGCATCTGGACAAGAAGTTGATGGAAGGGACTATTAGCTAAGTAGGAACTGAGCTGTTTCCAATCTACTGCCCAGGACTCAGAGATCACATATTAACATAATCTGCATTCTGTTGTATTTTTTATTTGTTTTGTAAATATTTACAAATTCCTGTAGTTTTAATGCTCGATTCTGGGGCAGCTAAATGTTACAATGGTTAGAGTTCTGATCTTGGAGTCATGAGGATCTGAGTTAAAATCTTGTTTTGGACATTTACTAGCTGTATAATCCTGAGCAAGTCACTTCATTCTGTTTTCCTCAGTTTCCTCATCTGTAAAGTTGGAGAAGGAAATAGTCAACCATTCCAGTATTTCTGCCAAAGGAGAGTATGCCCTAGAGACACTGGGGGAAATGTTTGTATATTTGTTTCTGCTATACCTTTGAAGTAAATTGTTGTTGTCATATCCAACCCTTCCTGATCCTGTGGACCTCAATACTCCATGGGATTTTACTGGAATGGTTTGCCATTTCATTCTCCAGTGGATGAAGCCAAACAAAGGTTAAATGATTCAAGAGACCTGAGTCCCCTTATCCATCTCTTCCCCTATTTCATTGCTTCCTCTTAGAACTTCAGTTTCCTTTTCTGCACACTTTATGACCTCTAAGGTCTTTGGCAGGCCTGACAGTCTCTCACTCTATCACCACCTGCTTGAAGTCTCTTAGAAAGTCTTGGGCCCTTCCTTGATACCCAGTTTCTTCCTCCCCCCCCATCTCCCTTTTGTTTATTGGTGTCTGGCCTTCCGGTGAGAGTCCCTCTCCAGTGAGTTGGTGTAAGACATTAAACCAAATGTTTCATTATGGTCCAGGCAGTTGCATCTGCTGCGTTCCTGGCATAGCAAGCAGGCTGGGGGGGAAGGGGGAGAACAGTGTGTTCCAGCTTCTGTATCTTATTGCCTGTAATTCTCTTCCATCTCTGCTAGCCTGAATTCCCCTCCTAGAATGCTGGATCCCAACATGTGCAGAGCTCAATAGCAGCTTGTGGCTTGTTCTGAAAACAGATAGCTTTGGGTAGAGGGGGCGGAAAGGAAAAAAGGCTCCTCTCTGAAGTCTTAGACTACTCCAGGGAGGGACCTTCAGGATGCTTCCTAAACAGCCAGCCTTACCTGGGCCTATTCACCTGCCATGGGAGAGGGAGGTCATATCCCTCAATTTCTCTCTTAAGTCTGTCCAGCCTTTGGCCCAAGATTAATCATCTGAATCCCTTGACCTCTACCCAGTTTCACTGCTTATTAATTCAATCATTTTTCACCAGGCCCTTTGTCCCAGAACACAAGGGGATTAAAATGCATGAGATCGACAGTGTGAGCACATACCCTGGAGTCAGGAGGAACTGAGTTCAAATGTGACCTCAGCTATTTAACATTTCTTAGCTGTGTGACTCTGGAGAAGTCACTTAGTCCTAATTCACACACACACACCAAAAAAAAAAAAAAAGTATCTTCTAATTTTTTTTTTTTTTGGCTGAGGCAATTGGGGTTAAGTGACTTGCCCAAGGTCACATAGCCAGGGCATGTTAAGTGTCTAAGGCCAGATTACAACTCAGGTTTTCTTGACTTCAGGGCTGGTGCTCTATCCACTACACCAACTAGTTACCCCCATATCTTCTAATTCTAAATCCATCATTCAGATGATGTAGTCCAATGGTAAGTAATGATCAGCTTTTAAGTCAGAGGAACAGAGTTCCAATCTTATCTCTGATGTTTACCACATGGATAACTAACAACCTCCGTGGGCTTCTAGTTTCATTATAGGTAAATTGAGGGGGTTGAACTAGACAGTTTCAGGACCTTGGGTAACTAACATTTATATAGTATTTTAAAGTTTTCAAAGAACTTTATAAATATCTCATTTAATCCTCCTAACCACCTTGGGTGGAGGTGCTATTATTGTTTCTACTTTACAGATAAGGAAACTGAGGCAGGCTGGAGGTAAAGTGATTTGCCTAAAATCATATAAACTGGTAAATGTTTGAGGCTGGATTTAAACTCAGATCTTTCTGATCAACTTTGCCTTGTCTGGAACATGAAAGGCATTATACTAGATCCATGGGGTCAAACTCAAACAGAAATAGGGATAAAACAGGAATAAATCATACAAAAGACATAGGAACATTATCTGCATTCTATTGTATTTTTTATTTGTTTTGTAAATATTTCCTAATCCCAGTTCATCTAATCTGATTCTGGAGCAGATAAGTGGTATAGTGGTTAGAGTTCTAGTCTTAGAGTCAAGGAGGATATGCGTTCAAATTTTGTCTCATTCACTTACTAGTTGTGTGATCCTCCATTTGCCTCCATTTCCTTATCTGTAAAATGATCTGGAGAAGGAAATGGAAAATCACATGCAACAACAACAAAAACAAAAACCAAATTAGGAGTATAGAGTCAAACATGACTGAACAACCAACTTCTTTGTTATAAGGGAGGACTCCATCAGAGCAGGGGAGTCAGAAAAAAAGTGACAAAGAAATTTGTTTTAATGAAAAGAAAATCAATGTAATGTAAGATAAGCTGGGATTCACTCTAAGAATAGAATATGTTGCCATTAAAACAGATGATTATGAGAAAAAGAAAGAAACCTGGAAAGGCTTTTATAAAATAATGGAAAACAAAAAGAAGAAGAAAAAGAAGAAGTGCATAGAATTCTAATAAATTATGATAATATTAGAGAATAAATTAATGAGAATGGAGGGATAAAGAATCCTGATGTGAATTTTAAAGGAACAATTGGGGAAAAAAAGCACTGATACTTTTATATGCTGAAATTAATTCATTTAAATGTAAGAAGTTTTTGTTTTGTTTTGTTTTGTTTTATTATTAAAGCTCTTTATTTGCAAAACATATGTGTGAGTAATTTTTCAACATTGACCCTTACAAAGCTTTCTGTTACAAATTTTCCACCCTACCCCCATCCCTCCCCTAGATGGCAGGAAGTCCACTACATGTTATGTTAAAATACTTGTCAAATCGAATATGTGTATACATATTTTTACAGTTATCTTGCTGTGCAAGAAAAGTCGGATTTACAAGAAAAAAAATCTGAGAAAGGAAACACAATGCAAAGCAAACATCAATCGAGAGCATGAAAATGTTATGTTGTGGTCCACATTTCATATCCCTCTCTCTGGGTGTATATGGCTTTCTTCATTGAACAATTGGAACTGGTTTGAAGCATTTCATTGTTGAAGAGAGCCATGTCCATCAGAATTGATCGTCATACAATAATTGTAAACAGGAATGAATTTGAATTCCCTATCAATCAATTCACAATTATTAATTAATATGTGCCAGGCACTCTGTTAGGTGCTGGGGATACAAGTACAAAAAATGATCCAGGGTACCACTAATTTTGAAATTTGCCTTGTAACCCCACGTTTAAGAGTTCTAGAGTTCAATTGTTCAGTAACTTGCTTCAAAGAGCAAGATTTCCTTAATATTATGTTTCTTGGAAATAGAAGATTGCAAACAAGGAATTGCCTTGAGGTTAGAGCTTAGAAAGTAGAACAGGAGATTTGGAACTTACCAATCTTCTCTCTGTTATCATGCTTCAAATGACCATTTCAAGTTTTCTACATCTGTTCATGTGTTTTACATCTCAGATAAGTGAAATAAAAATCATCCCACACCATATCTCCCATAGGACTTAAAAAAAAAAAGAATTGATCATTATATAGTGTTGTTGCTGTGTATAATGATCTCCTGGTTCTGCTCATTTCACCCAGCATCAGTTCATGCAAGTCTCTCCAGCCCTCTCTGTAATCATCCTGCTGGTCGTTTCTCACAGAGCAATAATATTCCATAACATTCATATACCATAATTTATTCAGCCATTCTCCAATTGATGGGCATTCATTCAGTTTCCAGTTTCTAGCCACTACAAAAAGGGCTGCCACAAACATTCTTGCACATGTGGGGCCCTTTCCTTCCTTTAAGATCTTTTTAGGATATAAGCCCAATAGAAACACTGCTGGGTCAAAGGGTACGCACAGTTTGATAACTTTTTGAGCATAGTTCCAGATTGCTCTCCAGAATGGTTGGATCCGTTCACAGTTCCACCAACAATGCATCAGTGTCCCAGTTTTCCCATATCCCCTCCAACATTCCTCTTTATCTTTTCCTGTCATTTTAGCCAATCTGACAAGTGTGTAGTGGTATCTCAGAGATGTCTTAATTTGCATTTCTCTGATCAATAGTGATTTGGAGCACCTTTTCATATGACTAGAAATGGTTTTAATTTCATCATCTGAAAATTGTCTGTTCATATCCTTTGACCATTTATTGATTGGAGAGTGGCTTGAATTCTTATAAATATGAGACAATTCTCTATATATTTTAGAAATGAGGCCTTTATCAGAACCCTTAAATGTAAAGATGATTTCCCAATTTATTGCTTTCCTCGTAAGAAGTTTTTTTAAATGCTTTTGTTTAGTTGTGTCTTAGTTTAGTCTTCAATGTCTGGGATCAAGCTTTAGGCACTCCACAGAACCTGTTCGTGGCTGTTGGAATAAATTGTTTTCATATGCCCATTCTGCCAGAGAAAGTCTTTACATACTTGGGGCAGATACCTCCTAACTTACAGTTGGATTGAAGCCATTTAGTCACTCTCAACTTGGTTTGACTTGTCTGCAGAGATGGTTTTTTAATAAGGGTATTGGATACTGCACATGGCTATAGTTCTTGGAGCTACAGGTGAGAGGTGAGTAAAGGTGGATACCAAAGTAGATGAGCAGTCCTGAAAAGGGCTCAGCAGCCCCCAGAAGGGCTAGTTCTCTCTTAGCATCCCATATAGTTGAAGTAACTGGGAGTGTTTAGTTTGGAGAAAAAAAGCTTTAAAAGTCACATGATAGCAATCTTCAAGAATTCAGAGGATAGCAAACAGAAGAGATTTCTACCTCCAGAAAGCAGTATTAGTGGCTGAAAAGAGATTTTAATAGTTAAGGAAGACTTATGAACAACTATCTTCACAAGAATAAAATGGACTACATTGAGAAGTAGTGGGTTGCCCAGTACTCAGAGTCTTCAAGCAAAAGTTGGGTCACCATTTCTCAATATATTTGTATTCTTGTTCAGTTACTGATGCAATGAGATGACACCTGAATTCCCAGCCTACAGAGAATCTGTGGTTCTATGAGTCTCCCAGAGAATTCCTTCCTATTCCTGAATCACAAATTAGTCTGTTTGGAAAATCAAAAGAATCCTATTGAAGAAACTAGGATAATAAAAGTAGGGGCTAGATCTGTTGACCCTCGGACAATTATTCCATAAAGAGGGGTGTGTGATTAGGAACAAAGTGTACTGGGCTCTTTCTCTTCTCAGTCAGGGAGCATGGGGTAGCTCCCACCAGACTCTGAGTTCCTGAATGTTCCATCATCTACATCCGCCGACTGGTGAGGGCCAACCTGGTGCCAATGCCCACAGCCCTGGCAACACTGTGTTTTCAAAGTCGTGACTGGTCTTCTCTATTCCCTTGCCACATGGCTGTTCCCCAGCCCAGACTGAGGACCAGATGGTACCTCCCATTTGTTCCTCTCTGTGCTCTGCTCTTGCCTGCTATCCTTGCCTGAGCCCATGAAATTGGAATTTCGGAGCTAAATAGCTGACCTTTGACCTTCCTGTTAACCATGAGCCCTTTGGTCTGTGTCATCAGGGAAAATCATAGAGAGATAGAAGCATAAAAAATGTTTGTGGCAGCCCTTTTTGTAGTGGCTAGAAACTGGAAACTGAATAGATGCCCATCAATTGGAGAGTGGCTGAACAAATTATGGTATATGAATGTTATAGAATATTATTGCTCTGTAAGAAACGACCAGCAGGATGATTACAGAGAGGCCTGGAGAGACTTACATGGACTGATGCTGAGCGAAATGAGCAGAACCAGGAGATCATTATACACGGCAACAACAAGACTATATGATGATTAATTCTGATGGACATGACTCTCTTCACCAATGAAATGTTTCAAACCAGTTCCAATTGTTCAGTGAAGAAAGCCATATACACCCAGAGAGAGGGATGTGAAATGTGGACCACAACATAACATTTTCATGCTCTCGATTGATATTTGCTTGCATTGTGTTTCCTTTCTCAGATTTTTTTTCTTGTAAATACAATTTTTCTTGCACAACAATGATAAGTGTGGAAATATGTATACATATATTCAGTTTGTCAAGTATTTTAACATAATTAACATGTAGTGGATATCCTGCCATCTAGGGGAGGGGTGGGGATTAGGGGGGAAAAATCTGTAACAGAAAGCTTTGTAAGGGTTAATGTTAAAGAATTACCCATACATATGTTTTGCAAATAAAAAGTTTTAATTTAAAAAAAAAATAGAAGCATAAAACATTAATCTGGAAAATAAGGCATTTTCCTTTGGAACACTCAGGTTTCTGTCTGCAATGAATTCAGTACTATTTTTCCTAGAGTTAAGTAGATGAAATAATTTACCGCTCAAGATTCATCAAGTGCAGGGACCCCAAAATTCAACTAACATTAGATAATCCTAATTAGACTCCCTGCCCCCCATTATCTTGAGCCCTTAGAGAGAAATTCGCCTGCACTCTCCAATTCAACAAATATTTAAGAATCAACTAATTCACAAGATACTAAACTAGGTACAGGGGATAAAAGAGCAAGGTTACACAATCCCTACTCTTAAGGAGACCCCTCCCCCTTCCAATCTTGAGCTCTTGGGAGGAAATTTCCCTGCATTCTCCAGTACAATTCATCAAATATTTATCAGGCACCTAATGCACAAAACAGTAAGCTGAGGATCCAAGAATAAGTTTATATAGCCCTTTTTCTTAAGGAAGTTACATTCTACCTTATGGAAGGTGCAGCTTATCCACAAATAAACTTCACAAAGTGAGGCAGGTGGGAATCAGGTCTTGCTCACAATAACAAAGGTACTGATATCATTTTAGTTGAGTTTGTCCATAAACAATAGGTAAAAGTAGAGAGATTTAATCACTGGGTTAATGTTGGACTGGCCTATGATCCTGTGATACCTGATGAGGCTGCCTTCTGCCAGAATAACCCAGCTCTGGGAAATCTGGCTATCCAGGGAACTTCCCCTGCACACTGATTTCCCTTATGTTGTATATATATGTCCCTAAGATGGAGAACATTTATTGAAAAAACTGGGCTTCAGTAAAAAGAGTAAGGTTTAGTACATTAAGGGCAGCTAGGTAGTATGGTGAATAGGGTACAAAACCAGAATCAAGAAGACCAAAGTTCAAAGTGGGCCTCAGATACTTTCAAGCTCTATTTCCATAGAAAAGTCACTTAACCTCTATAAGGCAGTCACTTAACCCACTGTAAAATAGGGATAATAATAGCAAATACTTCCAGATTGTTGTGAAGATAAACAAAATATTTGTAAAGCATTTAGCATAGTGCCTGATACATTTAATCTCTATTTCCTCTCTTCCCTACACAAATTTGTCGTTAACCTGCATAAAAATGAAACCAAGAAGTATGATGAGAACGAGTATAGAGTGAGAAGATGGTCCAGAACACTGGTAAATTGCCCCATGGTTAAAGGGGGCAGGAGATGAAGGATGATCCAGCAAGAGAGATTGCGAAGGAGCAGTCTAGGAGAACCAGGAAAGAGCAGGGGCACAGATGCCAAAGGAAGCAAGAGTATTCAGGAGGAGGGAGGGAAAGCCAGTATCTATGTCACAAGGTCAGGAACAGCTGTGTCCTTGACAATGCCTTCTGAGACCTTTCTAATTATCTCAGGCATGCTTGCAGCACATCAGAAGTTCTGGGATCCTGGCACTCCTTGGTCCACAGTTCCCTAAAACCCTGAATGAGAGTCTACCTTCCTGCCTTCCAATGCATGTTCCCATGACACAGCCTGCTCCACCCTCATGCCCTGACCTGGTATCCACTTAGATTTCTCTGCAGCCAAGAACCCTTAGGGGAAAGCAAAATAGACTACCACCTGGAGCATTGCATTCTAGTGGCACACGACACTTTTTTATACAATTTTTTAAAATAGACACACATTTCTAATGGCAGAAAATTATATTCCTTGTAGTCTGTAGGGGAAAAAAAAAGTAGAGGTATCCAGTATTTCAAAGGAGACAATGTGATATTGTGTTTACAGATAGTGTAAAGCACGTTTTCCCTAGAAAGGAAAAAAAAAAACAAATAAAAAGAATGCACTGCAACAACAACAAAAAAGGAGGCAATGTGAGACACAGTGTAGTATAGTGGATATAATACTGAATTTGATTCAGAAGGACTGTGTCTTTGAATACTTTTGAATAACAAATAAAGATAATAAATTGATACTTTAAATTCAAATTAATAATTTGAATAACAAAAAAATAGGAAAGGCAAAATTTGAACAAAGACTCTCTGAATCAAATCCCAGAGCTCTACCCACTATACCATATTTCTTCCCATACTCCCATTCCTCATCTGTAATGAGCTGTTAGAAGGAGATGGCAAACCACTTCAGTACCTTTGCCAAGAAAACTCAAATGGGGACACAAAGAGTCAGACACATCTGGAACAACTCAACAACAACAACAACAAATTATTCCTTACAAGGTCCCAGGCAAGGCCCTTCATCTTCCTCACATGCAAAATGAAGGCACTGAACTAGATTGCTTCTGGGATATGTTCCAACTCTAAATCTATGAGCCCATAATCCAGAAAGAGACCTTAAGTACTCAGAAGTCTCTACATGAATTTTCAGAGTATGATTAATAAATAAAATGAGCAAGTAATCTTTGATACTTGGTAAGATGACTTCTTATAGCTAGATAGAGCAGTGGACAGAATCACAAAGACCTGAGTTCAGATACTACTTCAGATTTTTAATAGATGTATGAGCCTGAACAAGTCACTTTGACCTCTCCTTTACCTCAGTTTCCTCATCTGTGAAATGAGACTAGCACCTACCTACCAAGGTTGTCATGAGAATAAACAAATAAAATATGTAAAGTGCGACAGACATTTGAGCTAATTCTAGAATACAGAAATGAAAAGAGGTAATGTGTCAGGTGTAGGGCAAAAAAAATAATGCAAGTTGATAGGTGTTTATTAAGCACTTACTATGTGCCAGGTACTGTGTTAGGAATACAAATACAAGAAAAGAAAGTTAGTTCCTGGCCTCAGGGAGTTTACATTCTAAGCAGATAAGAGAACATGCAAAAGGGAGGAGGAAGGAGAAAGGGGAAGAGGAAGGAGGAAGGGGAGGGGAGAAATGAAAAGCACTAAGTTTGGAATCAGGGGTCTGGGTTCAAATCATAATTCTATAGATTCTGGGTTTTGAGAAAGCCATTTGTTTGGGAGAGAGGAGAGAGGGATTGTGGGCAAAGAATTTGAAATTGTTTGCCTTGCCTCTTCTTTCCTGTCATAGTGTTTCTGGAAATCTGCCCAAGTATTTGCCTTGATTCATTCAAAACTCAGTTCAATTGCTACTACATACAGGAGATTTGTATTGGATTCAGGAAGATCTGTGTTCAAAGTCTGCCTTAGATACAATTAGATACTAATTGTGTGGCACTGGGCAAATCATTGATGTGTGTGTGTGTGTGTGTGTGTGTGTGTGTGTGTGTGAAGAGGGAGGGAAGGAATTTGGAACTCAGTTTTAAAAATGAATGTTGAAAATGGTTTTTACAGATAACTTAGGGGAAAGAAAATACTAAATAAAAGACCAAAAATTAAAATACATTAAATATATGTGTAACTCATTTTCTCCATCTGAAAAATGAAGAGGTTGTATTTGGTAGGCTCTAAAGTCCCTTCTGGGGATCTCTCCCAGATGATCATTATCCCTACTCCAAACTGCTTCATACTTATTTTTATATGTCCAGAATCAAAGCTTTGACCTGGAGGAGCCCTTAGAGGCCATTTAGTCCACAATACTTTTCATACTGTATCCTCTGAGAGAATGGAAACCCTTTGAAGGGATCAGAAACTATTATGGTTCTGTGTTTGTATCCCAGCAACCTAGAATGGTGCCCAGCACATAAGCATTGAATAAATACTTTTTGATTGAATGTATGATTGTTTTGTTAGTCTGGTATTACCTCCTTACCCCACCAATATAGAGGAGTGAATGCTTTTGGGCTCATCCAACCAGCTCAATTGTACCTCCCATTCCTAGAGGTGACTCTCTGGGGAGAGAACATGATTTGATCCCTGGACAATCTATCTTTTCAAAAAAAAAGTAGTTAACATTACAGGAGCAATGAAGACAGTTTGTTATATGGAGAATACATGAACTTTTACCTTTCCTTGTCTCCCTGTGCTTATCAAGATGTGGGCACACAGTAAGTGCTAAATAAATGCTTATTAACTTTGTCAAGGAAGGAGGCAAGGGGAAGCAGGCATAGTGGAGAACATTAGGGAGAGGATCAAAATGAAGAATACAGAAGGAGCATTGTAGCAGGAACATATTTCAAGCTGCCTGGCCAAATGGGAGAAATGGATGATGTGTTAGAAGCGTATCACAGACAGAACTGGCACAGAATCAAGCTACAACTGTGATGAAGGCCTGCAACTATCCACACACCTGCTTGTGCTCCCACGCCTAAAAACTGGGCAGCTGATAAAAATTTGCCCTGCCCTGCCCTGCCTTGCCTCATCTCATTGAGAAGCTTCATCTTTGGAAGACAGAAGAAAACTACTTTCCTGGAAATGAATCTAAAAAGGAATTGAAATGAGAACCATCTCAGGAATTTGTCATAGAGAAGAAACAGAGGTATGTCCTAAAGTTTGGGAGAACAAATATCAAAGAGTTCAGAAAAAAAAAAGAGTAGGTTCTCATTGCCTAAAATCTGAAATTTACTCCCAACTAAAAGAACATAATTCCAATGAGTCAAACATTAATGATTCTCACAAGATGGGTAAGGGACCAGTATCTGAAAAGAGAGATGTGGCTGCATAGGGTGCTCCTCCACAAATTCAAATTTTGACATGCATGGAGAAGGAAGTAAGTACAAGTTAGGATTTGGGTAGGAAGCAGATCTATGATATCATTATCATAAGAAATTCTAGTTCAAGGGAACCCTCTGCCAGTTCAGGTCAGCATCTTCTCTGCAGTTTTCCTAATTTCTTTACAGAGTCCCCTAATGCACTAAGAGGTTGTGAGTTGCCTGAAATCATATAGTCAGTATTTATCAAGGGTAGGGGACATGGAACATCAACCTTCCTGTCTCTGAGGTCCTCTAGCCACAATGTAACACACTGCCTCTCAAGTATGAGTAAATGTGGGTATATACAAAAGAGTGACATTGAATCTTCCTGCCTTTGAGGTCCTCCAGCCACAATGTAACACACTGCCTCTCAAGTAAGAGTAATTGTGGGTATATACAAAAGAGTGACATTGTTCTATAAGGTCAAGTAAGTTTAAACCCAGAATGAGCTGATCTTTCAGTGAATATCAGTGAACCCAAAGGACCCTTTTGTATTAAGAAAACTTTGGTAGAAGCAGGCACAGGATCACTACTGACAGTGAATGAGGCAATGAAATTAGACTCATTTCAACAAATATTTGTTAATGAATCCCTGCCGCAAGGAGTTTACATTCTAGTGGGAAGGTGATAGGAAAGGGACTGGTGAATGAGACATGTACTTGAATAACTACAAGAAGGAATGCGATGTGTATTCAAAGAGACTTCAAGAAAAAGTCCTATGACAAATTTGATGGAGGGGAGTAGGAAAGCCTTGTGAAGAAGGCAGTATTTGAGTTGAATATTGACAGAAAGAACAACTAATAGTCAGAGAAGGGAGAGGTCCATTTCAACATTGGGGAAAACTTTGAATAGAGGCATAGAAACAAGAGAGAATAGGATGTGAATAGGAGATGGTAAGTGGTCCAGTGTGACCATAACTTAGATCTAGGAGGGTAATAATGAGAAAGAAGACTTTTAAAGTATGTAAAAGCCAGACAGTGACTATTTTATATGACTGACAATGGGGAACCACTGAAGGTTTCTGTATACAAGAATACTTTCCTTAATCAATACTGTTTGGAAAGTTGCATATTCCAATGGGAGGAGAGGCAAGACTCTGGAGTTCAGAGGCTAGAAGTTTCAGGTTATTCCAACTGTACAGGAAATAAGCAATGAGTTCTTTGATTAGGAATGTTGAAGCCAGAATGAATAAGAAAAAACAGATTGAGAAATTTTGCAGATACAGAATGGAAAGGTGTTTGCAAATAGATGGAGGAGATGATAGAATGGAGAAGAGTTATAGATGATATTCAACTTTACTACCTGGTTGAATGGGAGAATGATGATACCATTAAAAGAAACAGAGAAGTTAAAGGAATAGGAAGCTTTAGGAAATAAGGTAATTTGATTTGTTTTGAATACCAGGGAGCCAAACATGAAGATGTAATCTCAAAGAATCACAACAGTTAGAGTTTGAAAGGGGCATCAGAAGATATTTAGACCAGTCAGTACTTCTCTACAACATACCCAACATGTAGTCATCCATTCTCTGTTGGATGAGTTTCTCAGACAATACAAAAATTCCCCACCCATAGTACCAGAGACTGATTGTTCAACAAGGATTTCTTCATTATCCCAAAGATCAAGTCCATGGGGACTAACAACAACAACAACAATAGCAATTATTTATATAATGTTTTAAGCTTTGCAAAGTGCTTTACAAATATCTCATTTTATACTTGTAACCCTGGTAGGTAAGAACTATTGTTGTTCCTGTTTTACAGATGAGGAAATTGAGGCAGTCACAGGTGAAGTGACTTGCCCAACATCATACAACTATTAAGGGTCTGAGGCCAAATTTGAATCTAAGTCTTCTTCATTCCAAGTTCCTACCTTATCCCAAAGCTCAAATGTTTTGGTGCTGAATGAGATCACAAAATATGACCAGACCATGAGATTAAGATGCTTAATTAAACCCCATCAAACTTATGTCAGATCTAAATTTTCTTCTTTGCAATTTATGCCCATGTGTCAAGTTGTACTATTGCAGCTAAGTAGAGCAAGTATAATCCCTCTTCTATATAACAAGCCTTTAAATACAGACAATTCTTGTTATATGTAAATGGCAGAAACTTCTTTGTATAGCAATTTATACATAATGTAAATATGCCCACAATTCAAAAACACATGGAGGGCTAGGGACAGAGACAATATTGAAACTCAGAGGGACAAAAGACAAACAGGCGAGGACAGCCATGAGCACAGCTGGACAAAGGTCTCATCTTCTGCCCTGGAAGTCTCAAATCAAGCTCACAATATGGCTGCAGCAATGCTAATCTCTATGCCTCTAGTTCTTCTGCTTTTACTTAGAGGGGTTTTTAGCTTGGGGTTTCTTTATTAGTTAGTTGGTTGGTTTGTGGGAGATGGGAGGCCATGGAACACAAGCCAAGGGGCAGGAACAGAGAGAGCTCAGCACAGAACTGTACAGTAAAATTAATATAGTTGGATTTGGGATTTTTTGTGAATATGAATTTCTTTCAGAATTTTTTACATAAATCTGTGTAATGCATATGTTGCATTATAATAAAAACACAATAAAATTTTATATAAATATATATAAATCATATAAAGTGAGAACTGTCTTTACTTGATCACTATTATTACATGTCCCCTGAGTCTACTTTTCTCCACAATAAGTTTCCTAGTCTCTTTAAGAGAAACTAGGTATGACATTGATGATCTCTTACCATCCTGATTGCTTTATAGATTCTCTGCAGATTAGGAATGCTTTTCCTAAAAAGTGGTGTTAAGACAGTACACTGGATATGATCTGGTCATGACAGAGTACATCAGAACTAACACCTCTGTAATCCTAACACTATAACTCCTAATGCAGTCTAAAATTAAAATCATTTATGCTGAGTGAGGTGAGCAAAACCCAGAGAACACTGTACACAGTAATAGCAAGATTTGTGTGATGATTATCTTTGAAAGACTTAGCACTTCTCAGCAACACAATGATCTAAGACAATTCCAAAAGATTCATGATAGAAGCTATCCAATACAGAGAAAGAATTGTAGAGTCTAAATGCAGGTTAAAGCATACTATCCTCACATTTTGGGGTTTTTTTTTCTCGTGGTTTTTCCCCTTTTCTGATTCTTCTTTTACAACATGACAAATGTGTAAATATGCCTAATGTGATTAATTGTATAATCTATATCAGATTGTTTGCCATCTTGGAAAGGGGGGAAGAGAGGGGGGGAAATATAAATCAAAATTTTATAAAAACAGATGAAAACTATCTTTACATATAATTGGAAAACATAAAATACTATTTAGTGGGAGAGGAGATTAGAAAAGGAATAAGAAAAAAATGAATTCATTTATTAGTTTATTGGGTTGAATGACTCTCTTATATCATGTTTGTAATCTCCCCCAACTTTGTGTCATCTATAAATTTGATAGTCATGCCAACTATGACCTTATCCAAGTCATTAATAAAAATATTAAATAGCAAAGTGCCAAGCACAGATCCCTGGGGCCTATAACTAAACATCATCCAACATTAAATCATTAATAACTATGAATTATCCATTAACTCAGTGTCAAATTCACCTAATTGTATTGTTGCCTAGCCCATGTATCTCTCTTTTTAAAGCAACAAAAATTACATATACATATGTGTATATATATATATATGTTACATGTATATATATACATATATGCATGCTAAAATTTGAGTTGAAAAAATTAGGTTTTAGAGTGGATAGAATGGTGGGCCTGAAGTCAGAAAGACTCATCTTCCTGAGTTCAAATCCAGCCTCAGACACTCCCTAGCTATATGACCCTGCACACTTAACTCTGTTTGCCTCAGTTTCCTCATCTGTAAAATGGGCTGGAGAAGGAAATGGCAAATCACTCCAGTATCTCTGCCAAGAAAACCTCAAACGGAGTCATGAAGAGCTGGCAATGCTAAAACAATTAAACTACAACAAAAATCCCAGGTAAAGAAAACTAGAATTTCCCTGATATACTTAGTAATTACCCCATTAAAAGAGAAAACATGATTAGTCTGACATGACTTACTCTTTATGAAAGCATGTTGGATCTGTGTGATTACCACTTCCTTTTCTAGATAATAAAAATAACTGACTCTTATATAGCATTTATATATAGTTTGCACACTTATAGTTTGCAAAGTATTTTGTATACATTGTCCCATTTGACCCTCACTACATCCTTGTGAGGCAGGAACTGCAGGTATTATTTTCTCCATTTTGCAGATAAGAAAACGGAAACTCAGATGTGTGAAGTGACTTTGCCCATGATTGCTCAGCTAATGCTGATAAAAAGCATCCAAACACAGCCAGATCTAGCACTCTAACAGACCTCTAAGAAGCAATGAGGTGTAATGGATAACCAATCTATTTTGTAGCATTTTGCTGGGAATTGTCAAACTCACTCACCAGATCTGCAAGATTATATTTTCTCCTATTCCTTAAATTGGGGAAATAAGTACTATTCTTTAGCCTTTGGATTATCTTCCATTTTTTCAAAGATGATTGGAAGGAGCTCAATCATCACTTCTATTAACTCTGTTCATATGACTGATTCATTTTAATTCATCAACTACAGTTAGGTATTCTCCTACAATATCCTCATTTATTTGGGGCATCTTTTGTGCTGTTCTTTCCATTCTCTTTGTCAAGTAAAACAGAAGCAAAATAATAATTGAGCAATTCCATCTTCTCTTCTATCCTCTGTCATCATTATGCTATCTGCCTTGAACAATAGAGTTATCCACCATTGTATCTTCCTCTTTCTCACAGCTTTTCTTTGCTGTCCTCATTTCAGCTCATTTGCCTTTCCAACAATATTTCACAGGACCATACAACAGTCTATTACCTGATCCTGTTTCCCTACTGAGAATATGACTTTTAAAAATTCAAGCTGGCTGGTGATCCTTGCAGATTTATATTGGTCTCTTTAGAGCAGTGGTTCTCAAAATGTGGTCCAGAATATCCTGGGGGAATCTGAAATCCTTTCAGAGGGCCTACAAATTCAAAATTAGTTTTTATTATTTCTAATATGATGGTAAATATCTACAAATATAACACACATAAACAAAAATTCTTTGGACAGATCCTGAATAATTTTTAAATCATGTACAGACACTGAGAACAAAACTTTGAGAACCATTACTTTAGATAACTCCTCCTTTTCTTTCTTATCAGAAGAATTTCATTTATTCATGAAATCTTCTCCTTCCTCCCTTGGCTGACTTCCCCTGTAGAATTTTCGCCAATGGGGCCCTACCTATATTTTGTAGAAAGCCTTGAAAACTAGTTTCCTAAAATCTATAATATTAGATCCATTTTGGCTCTTTTCTCTATTCTAAAATTCCAAGATGGAAAGTTCATGTTGAGATTGAGGGACAAGCAAATGGACATATTCAGGATGGAAGACAGCTAGTATAAAGAACCCATTTAGGCTAGAGTAAAGCTATCCAACAGAGAAACAGCCTGCTTCAGAAGTAGTGGGATTCCCCCTTAGTGAAGGAAAAGCTGGATGAGTTTTAGAGGAGATCCTTATTTAGAAGGAGGTTGAGCTAGATGGCCCCAGAGTACCCTTCCAACTCAGATATTATGACTCTGAGACAGGCCATGTCTGACAGGTGACATGTGGTCCCTGCCCTCTCGGAGCAGACCATTGTCGATGGAATGAAGTCTAAACTCCTTAGCCTAACATTCAAGACTCTTTACAATCAAATTCCAGTTTTTTTCCATATTGCCCTCTTCCTTAAGCTTATGCTCCAAACAAACCAGATTAAATAATCACTGTTTTCTGAGCACATCTCATGCTGTCTTGCCTCTACAACTTGCTCACTTCATTCCTTCTGCTGGGAATGTCTTCCTCTCCCCTCCCTAGCTCTTCCAGTTGAAATTCTATCCTCCTTTAAGACCCAGTTTAAATGCCAACTCCTCAGTAAAACTTCCTTCACTTTATCATATCCCAATTCAGCAATGAATTTTCCCTCTTTTGATTACTAATACTATAGCATGTTTTTAATATTTCTCTTATAGAACCCATCACACTCTGTCTTGTATTATACTTATTTGTGAATAAGTATGATTTACCTCCCTTCCAGAATATAAGCTTCTTGAGGACAAAGAATATGACTTATTAATCTTTATATTTTCCACAACTTCAAGTATAGGGACACAACTAATAGATATTACAATGACTTAAAATGATGGAGGAAATAGGATTGCTTAAGAGTTTTCCAGAATTCTTGCTCCCTCCATTTGGGGAATACTAACATACAAAGATAAGGTAAGAAAAAGTAGGAATCATGGCATTAAATTATGGTCTTAAAGACAACAAGGAGAGTAGAAGAGAAAGGAGCTCTAACCTGGAGTAAATGGAATGAATAGAAACAAGTAGATTTCAGAGAACTTCCCAGAGAAGGGAGATTTTTCAAGGATAAGAAAGGTAGGGCTGGGCAGAGGAGTGGGTTATATAAAGGGCAGGGAGACCCAGAAAGGAGAAGAGAGATTTGCTGGTATAGTAGTGAGTGTGCCAAAAAGTCATGGGACACAAGTACAGTTTGGGGAAGGGGACAGTTGGGGGAGGAACTTGGAAGGCCTGGATTAGGAGATCAAACTGGATATGAAAGGCAATAGAGGGTCACAAGAAGACAGCTGGCAGTGGGGTGGGAGGGAATGGAGCTAAATATGCTTGAGGAAGGACTTGGGGAAGAAAAAAGATCACCTCGGGGATCATAGATATTAGGTCTTTAGTGTTGAAAAGAACCTTAGAGATCCTGTAGTCAAATATTCTCATTTTATAAATGCACTCCTTTTATAAATGCACTCATTTTATAAATGAAGATCCTGAGACTCAGAAGTGATCTTTCCCTAATAATGGTATCCCCAGAGACACCTGGCAACTGACTGTGATGGGGCTGGGGATAGTGGGTGGGGTGGGTAAAGCCTGCAGGGAGGGCACAGAACTTATTAGAAAGAAGGATTTAACTAGCTCCCCAGGGGCACCTAATTTGACTGAAACCCCATCTGGTTTATGCCAAGGTGGGGTCTTACCTAGAGTGTGACCCTTCCTTACATATTTGAGAAAAGAGGCTCACACAGGTTTGGGGTCTGATGGCTACTCCTTGGGACTCCACAGCCCAGATGCTCTTGGTCCCTCTAATAAGAATATTAGAATACTATTCTAATAAAAAAATGAATGAAATCTCATGTTTTATAGTTCACAAAATAAGCAGCTTCCCTACCCGGTATTTCACTGGATGCTCACAAGCACTCTTTAGGACAAATGGAGGAGACACAATCATATCCAATTTACAGATAAGGAAACTGAGTCTCAGAGCTGTCAAGTGTATTGTCTCAAGTCCAGTTAGTGGCAAAAGAATTAGAAAATAAGTGGGTCCATGACTCTCTCTCCTATTCTGCAGGCCCACACTGCCAGACGTGTGGTGGTGACCCAGGAGACACAACTGGTCTCTGCCCTGGGTGAGGAAAGCTTGGGGAGGGGCCCAGGGCACATTCCAGGGAGGAGGGTGTTTGTGGAGAGTGAGGAGGGGGCAGTCCAGGAGGACTTGGAGGGGGGAGGGAGGCGAAGGCATCTTCATCCAGGCAACAGCTGCTCCTAAATATGTTACAACTTGTCAAAGAGGCAGAAATAGAAGCTGGGTTCAGGGAAGGGGGGCAGAAGGGGACTAGGGGGTTTCCCCCAAGGGAGAGCAGCAGAGGAGACTGCTCAGGGACCAGGAAGACCGCAGGGGAGAAATAGGCAAGGCCTGGAGGTTGGGAATGAGCAGGGAGATTGCATAGGCTTAAAAGTGGAAGGGAAGGAGTCTGTTCCCATTTCCTCAGTTACCAGGGTTGATTCTGAAGCCCTGAAAGGAAAAGTGACTTAAAGATGCTAAGAAGTAGCAGAGACAAAATTCAGAACCAGGTCTCCTGATTCCTGATCTGGATTTCTTTCCATGACACTACACCACCTCTCAAGTTTGTCAGAGCTAGAAGGGGAGGGAAGCCATATATGTTGGGAGGTGAGGAGACCAGAAGGCCAGAAACCTTCCGAGTGACAACTTGATACTATTAAGATGAAGGGGATAGAGGCCTGGAAAATGGTGTGAGGGTGGAACGTTGAGGGATCTAGACTAGGGGATCTCTAAGATCCCTCTGGACGATCCCTCTGGATGCTCGGAGGCTACGGCAACACATGGGCCAGTGAGGAACACAAGTTATCTTACTTTATCATTTTCTATAATCATAGCTCTCATATTTAGAGCTGGGAGAGATCTGAGAGATCATAACCTTTAACCCCTTTATTTTATAGATGGGGAAACTGAGGCTGAGCAAAATTAAGAGGCTTGTACAATTATGCAGATAGCATCTATGTGAGGGAGAATTTGAACTCGGATTTTTCTGACTGATCATTCCATCACACTGCTCATCCTACATATGAACCAGCCTGCTCACCTTGTTCACCCAGGATGGCCTCTTTGAGCTCTTCCTCTCATTGTTGGTACAGAACTCAGTTCTGGGGAGGGAATTCCAGGTCTGTTTTCAGTGGAACAATAAAGAATGGGACTGTATTGGGAGCTTGCTCCTATGGGACCTTGGGGGAAATAGTTTATCATTTTTGTGGCTCAGGTTCTTCATCTGTTAAAAAAAAAAATAAGGGTTGGAAAAGATAAGCCCGAGATTCTTTCCAGCTCAAAATGTGTGATTCTCCATCCTTACTCACAGTTTTAAGCTTCCAGTCCCTATAGTTGTAAGCCATATTCCCACCCTCTGACCTAAGAAGCGAGATCCCTATTGCCTCCTCCATAAACAGACTCAGACTTCCTCATGCTCCCCATGCCTGTCTAACCACCCCCCCAAGACCCTACTCCCTATCCTTCTCTTGCCACTCCCCCCTGGCTCTGGGTTTGGGATTCCAGGCACAGTCAGGATTTCCCAACAGTCATCTGATTCCTTGTCCCCAGTGGAAACAATGTGTGGCCTTTCTGATGGTCTTTTTTTTTGGGGGGGGAGATAGAAGCTCATCTTTACCCTCTCTCCCCAAGTGCTCTCTCTGTTTCTATGTCTCTGTCTTTTTGTCTCTGTTTCTGTCTCTCTCTCTGTTTCTCTGTCTTTCTGTTTCTGTCTCTTTCTCTATCTCTATCTCTGACTTTCTCTGTTTCTGTCTCTCTGTCCCTCTCTGTGTCTCTCTCTGTCTATGTGTGTGTGTAAGTCTGTCTCTCTCTGTCTCAATCTCCCTCTCACTCTTTCTTGCTCTTTGTCTCTGTGTGTGTCTCTCGCTGTCTCTGTCTCTCTCTGTCTCTCTGTCTCTGTCTCTGTCTCTCTCTCTCCCCTCTGACTTTCTCTGTCTCTATCTCCCTCTCTTTTTTCTCTTTCTCTTACTCTCTCCTTTCAACTTTCTCTTCTCTTCCCTCACTCACCTCTCTCCTCTGCTTCTCCAGATCTTCCCCCTACACAAACCCTAGGTTTTAGTAGTCTCCTACATCCAGAAACCACCTTTCTTCACCCCTTGCCTGCCTATCTGCCACCTAAAGGAAGCCAATCCTGATTTTCCCCCTCCCTACTACCCACACATACACTCAATGCATCTTACTCACTTCTCCAGGCAGAAAGAGAAAAGTCAGAATGTAATAACATCTGTTATTCTCCCTCATCCACACTGAGGTCATCTGTGTTAACTTTCATACTTTATCAAAATCCTGAAGACAGATTGACAGTCCCCAGAGAGAAATTCTTCTGAACACCTAGTATGCACCAAGTTGCTCACCCTTCCCTAATCAGCACCTCTTTATTTGTCATTTTCATACCTTTACTTACTATTTAAATGCACAGAAACTGCCATCCTAACACACACATCTACATCTTGACCTTTAATCCTCCAAACTGCTATTGATTTAAGCTGAGTTAAATGAACTGATTGGGTTCCACCAGCAGTTGCCATGTTTGCAACCTGTTTGCCATGTTGAGCTCCCAATTAGAAAAGCCACAGAATCATAATCATAATAAATGGGCAGTTGAGGGATATAGTGGATAGAACATTGGACTAGAATCAGGAAGATCTGAACTCAAATCCAGTCTTAGACACTTACTAGCTATTTTGACCCTAAGCAAGTCACTTAATCCCTGTTTACCTCAATTTCCTCATCTGTAAAATGGAGACACACTAGCAAAGAAAATGGCAAGCCACTCCAGTATCTTTGCCAAGAAAACTCCAAACAGGGTTTCAAAGAATTGGACATGGTTACACAGCAACAAATCATAATAAATAATAATTTGCACCAAAGATTGCTTTTGATGGACTGACAAAAGATGAGCTTCCATCCTAATGCTTTTACTCAGTTACAATTATTTTATTCAATTATTGTTCTATAAGAAATGATCAGCAGGATGATTTCAGAGAAGGCTGGAGAGACTTAGATGAACTGATGCTAAGTGAAGTGAGCAGAACCAGGAGATCATTATATACGGCAACAATAAGATTATGTGATGATCAATTCTGATGGACATGGTTCTTTTCAACAAAGAGATGATTCAGGCCTGTTCCAACGATCTTGTGATGATGAGAATCATCTACACCCAGACAGAGAAGAGGACTGTGGGAATGGAGGGTAGATTACAACATAGCATTTTCACTCTTTTTGTTGTGGTTTGCTTGAATTTTATTTTCCTACTCTTCTTTTTAACTTTTTGATCTGATTTTTATTGTGCAGCAAGATAATTGTATAAATATGTATGACTATTTTGAATTTAACATATATTTTTATCATGTTTAACATATATTGGATTACATGACATCTAGAGAAGGAGGTGGGGGGAAGTAGGGAGAATTGGAGCACAAAGTTTTTCAAGGGTCAATGTTGAAAAAGTTATCCTTGTATATGTTTTGAAAATTAAAAAAAAATTCAATTAAAAAACAATTACTTTAGGGGCAGCTAGGTGGTGCAGTGGTTAGAGCATCAGCCCTGAAGTCAGGAGGACCTGAGTTCAAATTTGGTCTCAGACACTTTATAGCTGTGTGACCCTGGGCAAGTCACTTAACCCCAATTGCCTCAAGAAAAAGCAAAAAAAAAAAAACCAAAAAACCCAATTATTTTATTCAAAAGAGCCTGCAGAATATTAAGAATAAGACAATAATAAAAGTGTGATCTGTCCCAGAATGTGTCCATCTGGATGCCATAGAATATAAGGTGAAGACAACACCAAAAATGAGCTTATACCCTAATACTTTTATTCTATTGTTTTATATATACATATATACATTGTATGTATATAAAATTTTATTTATGCTTTTATTATTTAAAAGTGCTTAGCATTGTACCTGGCACATAGCAAGCACTATATAAATGTTAGCTATTATTAAACTACAAAAATCAGTTTTGACCAAGAGTATATAGAATGGTAAATATAAGAGAATTAATAGCAGGAAAACTACTTGTTTCAAGACTTTTTAATTTGAATTTCATCACACAAGATGAGAACTAGAAGAATAGCTATACATTAGTAAGGAATATCCTACTTAACGAGCTTTACAACTTTTACAACTGAAACTACTTTTGAACCTTCCAAAGCAGACTCTTCACAGCCCTTTGGGGCCCATGTGTCCACCTTAAGGCCCTTGCTTTAAACTCGACCCTCTCTATCCAGAATCCAACCTTTACCCCTACAGTATTCTGGGATGGAGAATACACCTTAGTCCAACCGAACCAGGAATTTTCCCCAGCTAGACCAGCCCACCTGGATCCAACTGGGATTGAAAGACACTGTTTTCACCTCACTGGGGTGGGCATCCTCCATGATGGGAGAAGATAGGGGAAGAGCAGAAGGAGAAGGAGGAAGAGAGAAGCAGGTGGAGGGGATTTCTGTGAATTGGGAAATCTAGTGGCTACCATGCAAATGAGGTCTAACAAAACATGCAAATAGCACCGAATTGAAGCTAGGGAAAGGGAATTAACAGAACTGCTACTGGGGACCCATGGAGGAGGGGTAAGAAGCTAGGGGTCAGGAGTGGGTGTTTGGTGGGGGGAGGGCAGCCACGGGCAACGGGGGCCTTCCAGCCAAACCAGCAGGGGTGGGGATTATGGCTGGACTCCCTGCTGTCAGGTTAGAGCTGATGGATCCTGGCTGGTGGTGGGAGGACAAAGACAGCACTGTACTTGGCATCAACGTGTTCCCATCCATCAGAGGGCAACACGAGGGGTGGCGGGGGCAGGAGAGGAACCACAAGCTCTAGGGGAGAGGAAGCCCCAGCGACAGACACCAAAATACCAGTTTTTTTTCTATATCTTGGGCTCTTTTAGCAGGAAGAAGCTCCAACCTGGTCCCCAAGAAATGAGAGAAATCTAATTTTTCTTAACCATCAGGTCAGTTTGGACCCCTCAGTATTGTGCACATAAGGACAAGGTCACATGCAGAACCACCAGTTATATATGCTCACAAATGCTTATACATATGGGAGCAAATATACACACTTTCATTTGGAACAATGGAACTCAAAGGTGGGGTGACCCTTTGTATGTATAGGGTGTCAGGCACTCTAGTAGTGTTAAGTAGGTGCTTAATAAATGTTTATTGATCAACTGGGTGACAAATAAATGCACTCATTATCTATTGGGCCTCGATTCCCTAAGCTAGGTCCTCAGTGGAGTAAATAGGACCCCTGATCCTCCTCTTAATAAGATGCCCAGTTGATGACAGAAGATAAAGGACTTTTCCTGTTTTCACTCTTGATATAATCCAGAATACAGAAAGAAGAATGAAAGGAAGAAGATATTGGTGAATTCCACACCTTACAGGAGAGACACCATTCTGGCAGTCTCAGAAAAAGGGGAGGTAAAATTTATTAAGTACCTACTATGTGCTAGAGAGTGTGCCCTAGCACTGGGGATATGAAGGCAAAAGCTAAGTTTCACCTTCCTTCTAAAAGTAGACATCTTATTGAAAAAATGAGACATACTCCCCTGCTCTTGGGATTGTGTCTCAAAGCTCCCCATTTAGTTGAAGAATTTACCATTTAGACGATGGAAAATGTGCACCGATGGCCGGTGCTTTTCTCTGACAGCAGTTCATTAATTAAGCACCTGCTGTGTGCAGATCACTAAGCTAGGCGGTAGGTGAGAAGTTTAGACAAGAAATTATCTCTGTCCTCCCAGAACTTGCAATACAGTAAGAAAAATGGCACATATATAGAACACTAGTATAGTCAAATGGTACAGAATAAAATATTCTGAGATCTCCAGAGGGAAAACTTGACAAACCTGTATCTAAGGTGAAGCAATAGGTACTTTATCCCATAGTGCCTGACATCTGTGTGTATGGAAAGGAGAATGCAACTTTTCCTCTGCAGTCTTCTTGGTCCCATAATCTTTATAGGCCCCTTGAATCTGCAACAAGACCACCTCTATTCCCTTGCTCAGCATCTGACAGTCCCAGGAGCAAAATGCCAGCGCTGAAAATATGGTTTATACATCCAAGCTTTAAGAGCATTAACCACTATGACACTATCCAAATTTATACCCTCTTCCCCCACCCACATCTTCTAGGTGTCTGGGGAAACTAGGGGTACAGGTCAGACTCTCTAGGGGAAAGGGCACCCAGTGGTGCAACAGCATCTAATTGGAAATATAAACTCATGTCCTTATTTCAGTGGATCCTAAGGTGGGCTCCTGAGACCTCCCTATATCCACATGTGGACTTCTCCCTGACAGAAGGAACCTTTCTTCTGGAGACCTGCCCAGATGCAGCTAAGGAGGCACCACTTTGTGGCCTCTATTTTTCCCCATTAGAGCTTTGTGACCTGAGAAACCCTCTCCCCAAACTCTCCCTTCTTCCCCAAACTTGTCCCATACACTGAAAGGATCTTATGCTATTGTACTGACTGGTCAGGGATGGGATAGAAATAACAGAAGATTTGTTAGAGGAGATGGTATTTAAGGTTTTATTTTTCAAAGGTTCATGGAAAGTTTAAGTCAATCACTTCCAAAATTCTCAAAAAATTCCTTCTTAATTATTATTCCATTCACCCACTGTCCCCTCTTGTTTCCCATTCTCTCCTGCTAGTCCTTGAATTTTCTCACTTCCTAGCTACACCCATTCCCAAATGAAGCCATGGAACCCTCTCACCTTGTCCCCAGAATGGCTATTCTAATGCTTCTCTGTGTCTCCATGGAAGGATGAAGGAGCTATTTGTGTGAATGTTCCTTGAGAGGCAGTGTGGTATAAGGGAAGGAGTACTGGGCTTGGGTGACAAAGCACTCCATGAGTCCAGAGGGTAAATCCTGCTTCTGTGGCCCTAATAAAGTCACTGAATTTGTCAAAACTCAATCCCTCTTTCAGAAGGAGTGATACATGAGCATTCTCACTGGCATAGCACTTCCCAGCATCCATAATTGCAATAGCTCAAAAGAAATGTGAGATGAGCAAATTTAGAGACATCTCCACTCCAAGTGTTCATATGCACTTTTTGGGTTTGTCCCCAACTTGCGGTAGAGCCTTGCTATCTCATAGTGGTCTGAGCAGCCACAGTCACATAAGTGAGGTCATTTTGGTCTTCATTGAGTAGGAAGAACACCAACCCACCAAGAGATGAGTGCAGGAAAAACAGGACAGAAAGTAGTGAAGTGGAGAGATAATAAGGCCAGTTGTGCAAACATTTCTAAGTTGATCTCCTTAGTTAACTGTGCAGTTACTCCAGAAAGGATCTATAGAGCAAAAGCATCATTGTAAGCACTGATTTAGGAAACTTAGAGATCGTCTAGTCACAGAATTTCTGAGTGGAAGGAACCTCACTGGCCATCCAAGCTAGTCGTCAGAGAGAGGATCCCCACCTCTAACAACCAGATAAGTTGCTTGAAGAGCCCACCACCTTTCAGGGAAATCCACCCCACATTAGGGCAATTCTAATTGTAATCCTGACAGCAAACCTTGCCTTCTTCTTGACTTTCTTTCCTTGCTTCTCATTCTGCCCTTTGGGGCCAAATGAAACACATCTATCTTACACAGGAGAGCTTTTCAAAGACTTGAAGACAGTTCTCATGTCCTTCTTCAGGACAAACATTCCCAATGCTCCCAGTGAACCTCAGATGGCATGGGCTCAAGGCCCTTCATCAGCCTGGTTACCCTTCTCTGGATGCTCTTGAGCCTAGTAAAACTCTTCCTTTGATATGTCCAGCACTTAATCTAATATTCCAGGTAGGGTCTGACCAGGGGAACTGTCATTTCCTTCCATTATTGACAATGGAAGTGTTATTCCCACCTTCTTCCTAAGATCTAGCTTTCTCTGAAGGTAAGCCAAGTTCATGTTAACATTTTTGGTTGCCATATTGTTAACTCCTGGTTGATGAGTTTTATTTTATTACAAATGAAGAATCAGAGACTCAGAGAAGTTGTAACTTATCTAAAGTTACACAGCAAGTAAGTCACAGAGCTATGATTTAAATTCCAGTGCTTACTAACAAACCCTCAGCTTTCCTTTACTGCACGGCCTAAGAGCCTTGAAATGTACTCCATTTATCATCATGTAGAACTGTTATGCAAAAACTTTCAGCTTTTTTACACCAAAGGCAAATGCTGCTGTATGACATCCCCATTTTACAAATGAGTATCAGAAGCAAAACAGAATTGACCCCTCAGCCTCTTCCCTCCAGACCCCAGCTATCTTCCATTTATTCCATTTGAGTATAGGACCTGACAGAAGGCTCACCTTCTCTTAATGCTTCTAACCAACCTTGAAGCTAATTCCTACCTTGTGGAATGAGAATTTATAGAACAGGGAGAGGAGTACACACCATAGGATTTTTATCCAAAGTGATCCTGGCTCTTGGTCTCCAAAGTGACTGAAGCTGCCTCATAGGATATTTCTATCAGTAATGTTTTTCAATTAATGTCCTTAACAACTTTCCCTTTTTCTCCTTACAACATACATACACCCCTCAGTATACCATCTTTGTTCTTTGCCCTTAGCCTTTGATGAAAAGGTAATGTCCAATCTGGGGGGAAATGAATGGCTGCTCCAGCACAAGAGGAAATAGAGAAGGGACCATGTGTTGTAATGGAAAGAGGGAAGAGGGAAAAAACATACCTATTATGAGTCAAGTACTATGTTAAGTGTTTTATAAATACTATTTCATTTGATCCTTACAACAACAATGGGATCTAGGTGCTATTATTATCACTCCATTTTACATTTGAGGAAACTGAGGTAGACATATATTAAGTGATTTGTCCAAGGTCATAGAGTGCTGGCAATCATCACAATAATAAAAAAGGAAAAATTCCTGAAGGACATCAAAGCTCAGATTAATGTCCTGACCAATACTGATCCCATAGAACAAATAATGAAACCTAAGCTCACAGCAGGTGATTAATAATTGCTCATTGATTGACTGGTTGATAGTTCTAACTAAAGAAATGGTGGGTCACAGGTACAGAATGAGGCATATGTTATTATTTAATCTCAGTGTTTTAATTGGCTCTGCTTAACTGCACTCTTTTTCTTACAAAAGTGGATTTTATCAGGAAAGGATACTGGGAAATGATGCTGATTATTCTTACACATCAACAAATTAGGCATCAGCCCCCAAAAAAGTTTTAAATATTTTTTTTAAAAATAAAGAGTCTAGGAATACCTAGACTTAAATTCTACTTCCTATATGTACTATGGGAAAGCCATTCAATTTAGTAAGCCTCAGTTTCCTCATCTATAAAATGAGGATAGTTTTGCTTGTTGTCCCATTCTCTCTGGGGTTTTGTGAAAAGTATCTTGTAAATCTTAAAATGCTATTTAAATAGAAGTGTTACTTTGTTTTTGTTTTATCATGGCAGAATGTATCAGGGGAATTATGAGACCAGCCTGAGATGTGTAGGCTTGCTGTTGCTGAGTCAATGAAGGGCTAGGATAGAAAACAGATCATTCACTTATTCATCCATTCATTCATTCAACAACCACCTATGTGCAAAGCAATGAGATTTAGACTGGGGAAAAAATAGAAAAATACTTAAGACATGGTCTCTGCCTTCATGAAGCTTACAATCCATCAAGGGCACCAGAATAAGCCAATAAATATTAGTGAATGACTGCCTACTGTGTCCCAGGAGCTGTGCTAGGTACAAGATTATTCCTGTGCTTGGGAAACTTGCTTTCTAGAATTATAGAACAAAAGAATCTTAGCACTAGGAAATTGCTCTGAAGGCTGATCCAGCTCTCTACCCAATACAGGAATGCCCTCTGTGGCATCTCTAACATAGAGTTGGGCATTTCTTGCTGGGTGTTGGACAGCTCTCATTGTTCTGTTGGAAAGGTTTTCCACCTATGGGGCCAAAAATCTTCCTTTGTGAAATTTTCACTGAATCACCCTGGTTAGCCCCTCTGGAGCTGTGTCTAAAAGACCAATACTTCTTCCACATGGTAAACAACACGAGATTACTAACAATGCAAAGCAGAACATGGTAAGTATTTGTGTGACAAAGGCAGCATGTGATAAGGAATATGATTTAGATGCTTTTAAAGGTCATTCCAGATCTCAATCCTATGAAATCTTCATCCTGGTTAGCCCCTCTGGAGCTGTGTCTAAAAGACCAATACCTCTTCCACATGGCAAATAACACAAGATTAATAACAATGCAAAGCAAAACATGGAAAGTACCTGTGTGGCAAAGGCAACATATGATAAGGAATATGGCTTAGATGCTTTTTTTTAAAAGATCATTCCATCTCTCGGTCCTATGAAATCTATAAGCTGTTCTAGAGTTCAGAAGTGGGGAAAGATTTCTGTTAACTGGAAAAGTCAACAGGTGAGGAGAAGGTGAGATTTAAGAGACCTTGTTTTCTGTCATTCCCAAGTTTCCAAACTTCCAACCTTCCATTGCAGCCAGAACTGTTCCTGGTACCCTTTTGAAGGGAGGATCTCCCTGATCAAGAAGAAAAGCAAAGTAGCTTCAAATAAATCAGAGAATAGACCAGAACAATCAGATCCCAATGGCTCCTTATACTTGTGACAATGGCTAAAGGTGACATGGTTGAGACTTTGTGTTCAAATACCAGCTCCAGCCCAAATCAGCTGTACCCCTGAACAAGGAGCCTTTCTTCTCCCAGTTCTGCCCCCATAATGTACAATATTCCCTCAGTCAAGAGACAAGGAAGGATGTCAAAGCCATTCTGGAAAAAAAAAAGATGGAAGTCAAGAACTATTTGTCCCTCTAGATTTAATTATTCTGTCCCCATAAGCATCAATTAGCTTCCCCCCTATTCTGAAACTCTAACAAGAAGCCATGGGGTTTACACTCTAATAAAAGGGGCAATGAAGCCATATGACTCGTGCCATAAAGCTGAAGAAGACTTAGGGATGAGCTTGTTCAGCTCTATATTTCAAATGAGGAAAGTGAGACTTGCACAGGGCAGGTGACTTAGTCACGATCATGCAGCTTTTAAGCACAGACTGCTCATAGAATCTCCTTCCCTAGGCTGGAGTCTTTCCCACCAGGACAGCCGCTCAGGAGGTTGGGATGTTTACGTGAGCTTCTATTGGAAAATAGGGGTATGGGTGAGATGACCTTTCAAGGTCCCTTCCGAGCTGAGCCCACCCCTTCTCCTCTCTGTCTTGCCACTTCAGGGACCCAGGGGGGCCAGGCTGCCTGGTTAGGCGTAATTGAAAGGAGCAGATGAGGAAAGAATGCTGGGCAGCCTCCTCCCCTCCCCTGCCCCACGGGGGCTTCAGAGAAACGAAAACTAATCAAATTACACCCAACGGCCTCCCTCCCCGTGCACAGGAGCCACTGGCCCTGCTTGGGGCAGGCTGGCCTGGGCTAGGGGACAGGGGGGGCTGAAAGCAGGAGGGAGGAGGGAAGGGGGAATCACATCTAATCCACTGTAAATGTCTTGATGTGCAGCAACAGCTTAGAGGGAGGCTCAGGTTTCCAAGGGGTCGGCTATATTTATCTCTGATTCCATGCCAGCGGGAAGGGTTTAAATGGCACCCGGCAGTTGGCGTGAGGGGTTTGAGGGGTTGCAGGAGCCCGGGGGCTGGTGGCAAGAGCAAACATCTCCCGACCCCATGGAGCTCTATGAGACTTCTCCCTACTTCTACCCTGAGCCCCGCTTCTATGAGACTGAAAACTACCTGCCTGTACGGCTCCCGGGCTTTGAGCCCCCAAGCTATGAGCGGGCTGACCTTGGCCTGGGCCCTGACTGCCGGGTACCCCTGGAGGAGAAGGGCTCTGGGACCACAGAACACTGCCCTGGCCAGTGCTTGCCCTGGGCCTGTAAGGTGTGCAAGCGGAAGACTGTCTCTGTGGACCGAAGACGGGCAGCAACCCTGAGGGAGAAGAGGAGGCTCAAGAAAGTCAATGAGGCCTTTGAGGCCCTTAAGAGGAGCACCCTGCTCAACCCCAACCAGCGGCTGCCCAAGGTGGAGATCCTGCGTAGTGCCATCCAGTACATCGAGCGTCTCCAGACGCTGCTCAGCTCCCTCAACCAGGAGGAGCGAGACCTGGCCTGCTATCGCAGCGCCGGGCCCCAGCCAGGGGTAAGTGGCAGCTTCTGCCTCCCATTCCAGGACTGCAGGAGGATGGGCTTGAGTTCCCAAAGCACCGGTGTGGGATTTTGCAACAGGAGGGAGGGACGTTAGGTGGCAAAGACAGGGACGGTGATTGAGGGTAACCACTGAGATTCTGGATGCATTTCCCCCTCCACTCCTATTCTTAATCCGAGTGGATGGGAGAGGGGGGCCTGAAATGGTTCAGGAGAAACCTACTGGGCAGATGTGGGGCTGGGGGAGGGAGAATTGGATGGGATGACCTGGAGAATAAACCCCAGACAAGAGTTAAAGGCAGTAAGGCATTCTAGAGAGGTGAGGAAAAACTTTGACAGAAAGAACCTGAAAAGGTGGCTTGGGAGTGGGAACATACCTGATGGAGATGGAGTCAAGCATATTGGTTTGAGCATTTAATTGGGGGTTACGATGTCAGCAACCTGTGACAACCCAACTCAAGACTGCCCTGCCCCAGTTCAGAGAGGGAGAAGGACCAGAAATTTATTGCTGAGTGGAGAGAAAATGCCCCAGTTTCCCAGGGCAGGGAACTCTTGTTTTATAGGGAGGAAGAGGAAGGGCTCTCTCTCTCTGTCTCTCTCTTTCTTTCTATCTCTCTCTGTCTCTCTGTATCTCTCTCTCTTTCTCTGTCTGTCTCTCTCTGTCTCTGTCTCTCTCTCTCTCTCTCTGTCTCTGTCTCTGTCTCTCTCTGTCTCTCTCTCTCTCTGTCTCTCTCTCTCTCTGTCTCTCTCTCTCTCTCTCTCTCTCTCTCTCTCTCTCTCTCTCTCTCT
>JAJPUD010000990.1:0-15495 GCA_023553655.1 Myrmecobius fasciatus | reverse complement strand
TCTCTCTCTCTCTCTCTCTCTCTCTCTCTCTCTCTCTCTCTCTCTCTGTCTCTCTGTCTCTCTCTCTCTCTCTCCATGACATATTTCCATCCTATTGACGAGTCAGAAATACAGGGATGTTGACTAAGATCACTACACAGATATAAAAGAGTGATGGGAACTATGGGAAGGCAACTAGAATGAGATAAAAGAAGTTGAGGTAGAGAGTACAAACTTGTCACAGGGACCTGTGGAGTTTATTGGACTTGGAGAGCCTTGGAGTCAAATTTAGATAGTAGTGTCTCCTGGGCAATTTTCCCTACAGATGGGATTCTGTAGCCCAAGCCATAAACATTGGGAATATCAGTTCTGGTTCTTCTGGGGTGCTAAAAAGGAAGAAACATGGGAGAATTGGATTGTTTTCTGTCCTTCGAGTCCCCTCACCATGCCCCCCACCCTGTCTGGCAGGTGCCCAGTGAATGCAGCTCCCACAGTGCCTCCTGTAGTCCTGAATGGGGTACTACCCTGGAGTTCAACGGCAACCCTGGGGGTAAGTTCTGAGTTACCCAATTTTACCTTACAGCCCCTATTCTCTCCTTCTAGAGATTGCAGAATCCATCACACTTTTTGTATCTCATCCCTTCTCCCTCTTTCCCTCTGACTCCAGTCACGCCTGCTCTCAGACTAGTCAGGGAAGAGATTTGTGTCTTTCATCCCCTCTCCTCCTCTTCTACTACTTCATTCTCATCCTACTAGCCTTTGAGCTAAGTACAAAAAAGTGTACTTGTCCAGAGATACCTGAGAACTGCTAAATCAAGCCCAACTGGATTGCACATTCACACACACACACACACACACACACACACACACACACACACACCTTCCTCACATTAACACAGATTGCACATCTAGGGCAAGGAGTACTGGATTCAACTTATCTCAAATATTCCATCATATTCTGTTACACTGATATGGTGGCTCCCCATTTCTGGGCTCCAAATCCCATTCTGCTCCCAACCTATAGCTAATATTGTACCTTCTCCTCCCCACCCCAGACCATCTGCTCCCAGATGATGCTTCAGATGCCCACAACCTCCACTCCCTCACGTCCATTGTGGACAGCATCACAGTGGAAGATGTCTCTGCAGCCTTCTCAGATGAAGCCATAGCAAACTGAGGCCCATTAGGAGGTGGGGGAAGCTTTTCAAGGAGGCCAGAGCCACAGGTACCACCACCTTCAAAGTGGGGATCTCACAGCTTTGGATGTTCCAATGCCAGGAGGCCACCCCCCAGAGCTACCAAGTTTCACAGACTTTCCCATATCTCCAAGGGGTTGAATCATAACCTTGAAAAGGAAGTGTCTTCCCCATTCAGCTGGGTTTTTTTCAGCTCCCTTCTCTCCAGGGAGAGAAATCAAGGAATATTGGGTGCCCCCTCCTGCATGTCAACCTGGACCAGCAGTTGCCCCTTTCCAAAATGCACCTCTGTCTTATCCCTCCCCCAAAAAAGAAAAACATTGTGAATGATGGGGATAGGGTCCTGGGCAATGTGGCCCATATGTTCTCATCTCTCTCTCTTTCTCTCTCTCTCTCTCCCCAATTCCAGTGGCTGGGCTGGGCCCACCCTAAATAGGGGAAATGCTCTATCCAGGTATGCCTGGGGGCCAAGTTATTGGGATCCTCCCAGTGTTGTTTTGTTTTGCTTTGTTTTGTTTTTATAAAGTGGACATTTGACCAATGTCTCCTTGCACCAAAATCAGGGGCTCCTGAAAATGGGGCTGGGAAGACTGGGGGGAGGGGGAGATGCAGTGGGATTTTGAGGGATGTTAATTTCATTGTTTTGTTTTGTTTTTTTACTAAGCATTGTGTGGTTTTGCCATGTTTTGTAATTTTTGCTAACTTATTTAGAGTTCCTTTTTTAAAAAATAAAATGAATAAAAATCTAGTTGTCTGAAGAACACAACCATGGGGGGAAGGAGGAATGGAGATAACTGGCTACGTTCCCGTGAGTAGGGTTTCCAGCAATAGAATAGGGGAAGGAGAGTTAGGAAAGAGTTTGGGGGAAGGGGCAAAATTAGTGACATCAAAATTCATAAGGTCATTAGGAGATCACTTCAGAGGAGCAGGTATTTTGGCCACTGCTGTCATTCCACCCTCCCTGGGAAAGCCTGGGAAAGGTTTCAGACAAAACAATGAAGGGCATCAGGATGTAAGCCTGACAAATATCCCATTCCACTGTATTCCATTCCATTCCATGGCATGCCACTCCCAAACACTCCCTAATTCATTCCAACTCAACAAACATTTATTAAATGTTTGCCATATGCAAGGAACCATCTGAGGCATTGGAGGAACAAGTGTAAAAACAAAGCAAACAGTCCCTTACCTCAAGGAACTTTCATTCCCCAGTAAATACACACACAGGTCTAAGGGACCATGAGGTAATTTAGAGGTGGAACACTTCTAAAACCCAGGAGGTGAAAAGGGGGATCATGTAGGCTTTGTGAAGGAGGTGACACTCAAGATGAACCTTAAAGAGTGTCTAAGAGGTGAAATGAGAAGGGAATTCATTCCAAAAATGGAGGAATTGCCTGTAAAGGCAGGAAGATTGGAGAAGGAATGTTGAAAATAGATTGATAAATAGCAAAAATCCAAAATGCTGGAATTGGCTGGAATGATGCACAGATGAAGGAGTATAATATAAAATGTCTGGAAAAGACAGTAAAAACTATATTTTGGAGCCAGATTGTAAAAAGGTTTATTGAAATGCCAATCAAAAGTTTGCAGTTTATCCTAAAGGCAAAATGTCAGGCTGAAGAGTTTGTTATTTTATATTGGAGGTAACCTCAGGAGAATATAATGGGGACAGTGACATAGTCACTCCATTCTGTACATGTTCTTAACTCTCATAGCTAAGGAGTGGGGTTGGACTCAAGGTGTCTTCTTCTCCACTATACCCTTCCTTTGATTCTTCTCTTAGCTTCCCATAACCCCAAGAGAGAAGATCCAGGAGACCTCTAGGGAGATGGAGAGTGTTTATAGCAAGTAAGGGTTAGAGATGATCACATGTTCAGTAGACACCTTCAGTAGATCACCTTTCAGTAGACACACATCTCTTCCCTTATCTCTCCCCTAACTCAAAGCTATATGATGGACTGATCTTTACCATTAACCCATCAGTTGAAAGTAACAAAGAGTAATTATTAAAAGAGTAGCAAAGGTTGTCTTACTCTTGAGGTTGTTAATTTTTCAAAGATTAGATGGAAAAATTGAAAACTCCAGCTCATCAGACAATGTTAAAAACAGGTCAGATAGTTTTGGAGATAATGTAATGATTAATTGAAAAAGGTTGACATTAGCTAGAATCTGTTTCCTTAGTCCCCCACCACACAAACACACACAAACACACACACAACACACACACACACACACACATACACACACACAGAAACTCAGACTCTTTGGAGACTAATATTAATTATAAGTGATTTTAAAGGAAGTTTATTACTTTCCAATAATATCACATTTGCAACTGGGCTAATGTCTCAAACATCAGACACTAAGAAATGCATTAATCATAGCCATATTTATGCTGATGTTTTTAGGTATAATTATTCATCTTATTTTATTAGTATCATTTACTGCTTCTCAATTAAAAAATGTGTTATCTCAATATCTTAGATCACAATCATATGTGAACTATACACCCTGTATATCCTAATCTGAGGTCCAGCATGGTAGTAATAAACCTGTGGATTAGGGTAAATGATATTACCCCTCTGAGTTTCAGATTGGTTATCCAATCCAATTTGATGATAAAAAAAATTAAGTGCCTACTATGCGCAAAGTACTGTACCAGGTGCCACAGATATAAAACAAGAAATTAACGGTCTACTGGGGGATACAACATAGAGACAGATAAACATATCCATGATAATCTGAAAAGAACAAAGTGCCAACAATTTAGAGGATTAAGAAACGTTTCCCCAGACCTAGAAGATGGAGCATGTGTTGAACCTCGAAGAAAGCTAGGGGTTCTAAAAGGTAGAGGTGAGGAGGAAGTACATTCTAGAGCTGGGGAGAGGGGGAAAGGATACAGCCCCAAGCTTCCTTTGAAAAAAGACTCAAAGGCATGAAGGAAGATGGAATTGCAATGCTGAATAACAAGTCGATCTATTAGGCTGGAATGATGAGCATATGAAAGGGAATAATATAAAATGTCTGGAAACAACAGTGGGAGCTATATTTGGGGCCTCAGAATGCCAAGTTCAGGAAACATACAATAGCCTAGTTTGGCTAGAAAGTACATACATGAAAAGGAGTAATGTGCAACCAGCCTGGAAAGATAGGCAGGAGCCAGACTGTAAAAGGCTTTACTGAAATGTCAATCAGAAGAGTTTCCATTTTATCCTAGAGGCAATTTCTACTGCCTCTGAAGGATCTTAAAGAAAAGAATAAAATGAACAGTCGGGTGTTCTAAGAAGAACATGTTGGCAGCTGTGTGGAAGATGGCTTGGAAAGGGACCATACTCCACGGCAGCTGGGTGGTATACTGGATAGTGATGAACCTAGAATCAGGAAGAATAAAGCACAGCAATAGACAATGACTTGACTTGCCTTCATAACAATTCCATCCTTCAAAAGGTAAAGGAAAAATCAAGAGGAATCTTATTCTGGATCTGATTCTCACTCATAGACAGAAGTGATAAGGAATTTGAGGAGGAGGGACCACTCCTTCCTCAAGTTTGTATCAAAAATTGAAAAGAGAACATGGGCAAAGTATGATGTGCATCCCAGATTTGAGGACAACAATTTTTAAATGTTCAGAAAAAGGAAACATGGATTAAAATTCCACATGAGGTGAGGGAAGGAGGGAAAATCTCAACCACAAAATCATGAAGTTACAAAGGTTTATAATTCAATTGAGAAGGAAAACTGTGAATTGCCTGAAGAGACAATGTTTATAGATATAAATGTTTATAGAATTCTCTACCAAATCTAGCTTTTTAAAAATGTTTGAATAAATGTGACATGATATATGAGTAGTGCCAAAAATGCCAAAGTTCAGAACGAACCAAGGCCAGTGAATAAAACTATGAACAGAGGGATGAGTGTGTTAGTTGTACCATAAAAGATAGGAGAATCAGAGAAAGGCTAAACCCTTGCTCAGGATGGGTGGGACAAAGATAATGGGCGACTGAGACAAAGCAGAGAAGTTCCTTGTTTTGTTCCTGTTTTCTCTGCCAAGGACAATGCCCTTGGGACAGAAAAATATAGAACAAATGTGGTTAATGAAGAGCTGATGATCCTATACGAGTAAGGAGATGACTGTATTAGCAAAGTACCAAGCTGTGCTTGATCAATTAAAGTTACCTAGGCCAGGAAAGCAGCATCCTAGGTCACTGGAAGAATTGACAGATCTAATCACAGCTGCACTCTCAATATCTGAAAGACCAATGAAAGCAGGATATGGTCTACAGCGACTGGAAAAGGGCAAAGGTTGCAATTTCAAGAAAGAAAAGAATCTAAGAACTAGTTTGACCCAGGTCCTTGGAAAGGATGAATCATTAAAAAAAAAAGTCTGTGATAATCCAGAAGGGATTACAAAGAAGCTGCCAGCGTGGCTAGAACAAGTCATGATAGACAGACAGATGTTATTTCCTTTTTCTGATGGGATTACAAAACTGGGAAGAATGGGGAAATGCTACAAATTATCTTATTTGATTCTCATAACCATCCTGGGAAGAGGAGGCTGTTATTTTTTTTAATTAATACTTTTTATTTGCAAAACATATGTATAGGTAATTCTTCAACATTAACCCTTACAAAGCTTTCTGTTACAAATTTTTCCCCCCCTACTTCCCACCCCTCCCCTAGATGGCAGGATATCCACTACATGTTAATTATGTTAGAATACTTAAGAAATCGAATATATGTATACTTATTTCCACACATCATTTTTGTGCAGGAGAAATCGTAGAGGATGCTGTTATTATCCCCATTTTACTGATGAGGAAACTGAGGCACAGAGAGGGAAAAGTGATTTGCCAAGAGTAACATAGCTAGTCAGTGTCAGAGGTGAGATCTGAAATTATATCTTCCTGATAATACATTTCAAGGGACTCAGAACTAGTCAATAGATCAGACTCAAAGACTACCCTCAAAGAGAGTGGATAGAAACCTCAGCTTGGAAGATCTCCAGTGGAGTGCAAAGGAGAAGCAGATAACATGCTAGATGTCAGTAAGGATCCAAAAAGATTTTGACAACCTCAATCACTGGACTGAAACTAATGAGATGAAATTTAATCAGAATAAATGTTGTCTTACAGTTGGGTTCAGAAAATCAAACTTACCAAGAGAAGCCTGGAGAGACAGCACTAGATGGCTGTTTGTTCAAGGAAGATTTGGAGACAGCAGAAGAGATATGACCTGGGATCTTGGGGAGCTGGCAGTCCCACTAGACTCTGCCCTTGTCTATCTTGGGAACAGGGGCCATTTCTGGATGCCACAGTTGTCCCTGAACATTTTCATTAAGTCAGATGTTTTGGGGCTGGGAGGGATTATAAAGATCACAAAATCCAACTATTGTTTCAAGGATAAGGAAACTGAGGTGACTCAAAGAGGTTTGCCTGTGGCTAGTAAGCAAGTGAGTATAGGGGATGGGATGGGAATCAGGGTAATCCGTTCCAGACTACCAGTCTCTTCTCCTTCCATTAGACCAGCACTTTTCAGACTGATCTGTGCAGTCGTGGAGATTCTGAAGACAATTTTGGGAGTCAATAAAATCAAAATTATTTTCATAATAATTTTATAAAGATGTTTTACTTTCTAAAAGTCTTTTTTAATAGATACAGCCCTTTGAGGAGTCCTCAATACATTTTTAAGTATAAAGGACCAAAAAGTTTGTGAACCTAAATTTACACTACATTACACCATGGTCCCTTTCCCTCTCACTATCCTTCAGGATTCATATTTATTCCCATCGCCTTCATAAAGCTTTCCCCTGCTGCTCTAGCTCCCAGAAGGATCTCTGCCACCTGTGGCACCTGTCTGTACCACACATTTGGCACTAAGCATTTGGGATAAAATGACATTTTAAGTGGAAGAATTGTATAACCATAGGAAACTGGCAGGCAGGATTTTAATTTCCAGGTGTATGTGGAGTGGACCCCTTGCTGACTCATAGATGGTGCATATTGAGGGGGTAGAATGGATGTCATTGGTTCTTCTCCAAAGGTAGGCAGAGACCAGGCTGGGAATAAGGAGGGAGTCTGCCAAGAGATATGGGAAAAAGAGAAAGGAATGTTTCTCCCTGACAAAAATGGCTGGGCCCAGTCCTAGACAAGGTTGAGAACAGAAATTTAGACTAGGAAGTGATCAGTTAACTATGGAGCATGCGGATTTCACATGTCCTCGTATATGCTTGTAAACTTGACTCTTAGTTTGTGAATAAATCCCTTGCTACCCGCAATTTTATCTGAGGCTTAGGGAAGAAGTTGGTGCAGTGGAGAAGGGGGCAGCAATTGCCGAGAGATCCAGGGGATCCCCGGGTAGTAACAATCAGCATGGCTTATGTTGATGGAACACTCTCAGGTTTACCAACTGCTTCCCCCACATCATCTCACTGGATGCTCACACCAGTCCTGGAGGGGAGGTGCCCTTAGTAGTACAATTACCCTCCAGCTTACATAGGAGCTGTCTGCGGGTTGCTCCATCTCCCAGCTTGACATATCTCTTCTTCCCATCATATGTATCAGGTAGATGGAAACTTGAGGGTGGATGAGTGGGTGGAGGAGAAGGAATAGAGAAGAATCAAATATGACAACTCTCAGGGGAATGGAAATGACAGCTGAACTGGTAGGTTATGTAAATTGCATGCAAATGACTGCAGATAAACTTGGAGCCCTCATGCTTTATACACCTAGATGGAATGAGTCCTTAGTGAAAATCTTAATTGTGTTCTGGGTCGGGGGGGGGGGGGGGGGTCGGGCGGGAAGAGGAATAGGGTGCTTCCTGTCTGGAAGATGAAGCTCCTGACTTCTTGTCTTTGCTCCTGATGAATTCTCATTCTCTTCCCTTTCTGCTCCTTGACTTCTCCTCTTTTACAAGGAGGAAAATGCCAGAGAAGGAAAGTACAGAATCACTAGGTTAGTCAATTATGCTAAAGACTAATCCAGTTAACCTCCCTGCTATTATGCCTAACCCTAAGCTTTCCCGATGATAAGCAAGAACCGGGTATTTCTCATATTCTTAGAGAAAAGGATGTCTGGGTAACCTAACATGGGTTCTCTCAATTCCACCTGGTAGGCAATTCTTCCTGAGATCCAGGTTCAGTCCCTCCCCTCTGCTACTTCATCCTGCAGTCGTCAATCTGCCCTGTACATAGACGGTGGGACGCTTCCAGCCCTCCCTCCCTCCCTTCCTTTCCGTCATCCCTCATGTCCCCAGACTTCTCTCCTGAGAGATCAAAGTGACAGCCACAGACAAACGGGTTCTTGATTGAATAAAAAGGCTCATTTTTTTTTTACTGAATCTCAGCCCAGGAACAGCCTCCAGGGAGCCCCAAACCCAGAACATCAACAGTCAAGAGGACCAGAGGCAATGTGTATGTTGTTTTAAAACCGGGTTGTTTATTGTTACATACACACCCCTGCCACACACACAGACACACACACAGACACACACACAGAGGGGCGTTGCACACCCATTCCTGATGCAGTGATCCGATACAGTACTGAGGAAGGAAGACCTGACGAGACAGAGGAGGCTGGTGAGGGGGGACTGGGGTCACTAGTGACTCTCCAAATAAAAAAACATATCGAGTCCTAAGCAAGGTACACACCGAGACGACACCCCACCACCATGGTGTGACATAGATCCCCCTGCTTCTCAACAGCCCTTGGAAGGATGGAGTACATCTCTCTAGCTTCTGCCCCATGATCAGGCCAGCCAGGGCAGGTCAACATTAAGGTCCTAGAGAGGTGGGGCTAGAGTTGCAGCTGTTGGCCCAGTCTCTCATTCAACGCAGCCCATTTAGAGTGGGATGTTTACAAAAAGAAAAAAACGTTAAGTCCTTTAAAGTATTCAGATGGCACTGCAATCCCATGATCCTAGATGCCCAATCCCAGGATCTTAATATTTAATACTCTACAACCCAACAGTCTAGTCTTGTAACAGAATTTCTTCTCTCAGCCTAGTCTGCTTCCAGCCCATTTCCTGATTAAAAATTCCAGCTCCACCATCTCCCTCGGCCTGGTGGGAAGCAGGTACCACATGAGCACACAAGTCTCAAAGGACGGGGGAGGGCCTTTCAAGGGAAATAATGGCCTAAACCTCTAAAAGAACTGGCTCATGAGTTCCCCGGCCTGAAGAAGTGCCCAAGCAAGCAGAGAGAGGTTTGGCATTCCTCTTCCTTCCATTACAAAGCAAGCAGAAGACCAGGCCAAGAGCTAGCACCACTCTGGACCCCTCCTGCAAGTAGACAGGGAGCTGTTGCCTCCGTTTACCTCGTTTCTAAGCCCAGCTCACAAGCTCAGCAGAGTTCCAAAGAGAGGCCTACCTGAATAAAATTTTAGCCCTCTTCCAGAGAGACCCAGGAAGGACAGCGGGCTGTAGAGGTCCCAGGCAATTGGTGCTCATCTCCGATTCCTTACTCTAAAACTCAGTCCTGGACCCTCCACCTTCTTCCCCCCTCACTCACTACTAACATCAACTCCAGGCACCTGCAACACTTGGTGGGGAAAGGAGATGAGGAGGAGGATTTCCTGGGACATTCCCGGGACAGAGGGCAGGCTCGGGGCAGAGGGATCTACAGGAGTCCGAGGATTGGAGACTGGGGGTCCATAAGATTCTGAGCCACAAAGGATACCGGGGCAGTCACTGTCTTCAGAGAAGTTCATCTGCTCTCCCCTCTCTGTCTCCTTCCTCTCCCATCCCTTGGGAAGAGCTCAGGGGAAGTGGAGGAGAATCCCCGCCGGCCGCGCTGCCCGGGGCTTGGAGCCAGTGTGAATCGATGACGTTCCTCTAGGATCCACCGCCCCCGCGGTCCGCCAGAGTCTGGGCAGCGAGTGGGGAGGGAAGCGGCCTCATGGCCACAGGCAGCTTATTGCTAATGGAAGACAGGCTGCCCTCCCCCCTCCTGCCTGAGTGTCCCACTGTTGGTGGACGCGTGGCCTGCAGTTCTGTCCTCCATTTCTTCTCAGCCCTTCTTCCACATCAGCCCCAAGCTGGCTCGCGCGCCAACCCCCTTCTTCCTACCATGCTCTCTGGGATCCCAGAGAGGCTGAGCCGGAACCCATTGTGATGGTGGAAACTCTCTCTATTTCACTCTGCCCCGAGCCGAGGTGAAGCCCTCTGCTCTGCTCTGCTGCCTCCTCAGAAGGTCTCAGGGTCCCTGCAAACCCCCAGGAAGTCCTGAGAGCTGTGTCTGTGGCTATTGCTAATGTAGAAGTTGTCATGGGGAGGCAAAATCAGGTGTTAGGCAGAAACGTGACCCTCCCCAGAAGGAAGAAAGCGGAGCAGAGCCAGAACCCAGGCCTCTCTTCCCCGGGAGCCATAGTTCACACTGCTCTGTCGGGGCCACGGGGCCCGGCCCTGGCTCCAAGGCCAGGGGAGCACAGAAGAGGAAGGGGAGCGTTGTTTCCACCTCCCCGAGCTTTCTGCCTTCTCTCCCTGCAGTCTGGGGCAGAGAGGTCCCAACCAAAGCCTCATGAAACACATGGACACAGGGGACGGGGGTCAGAGCTCAAGGATGAGTATATGCTGAGATCCAGGGGCAAGTGGAAAGTCACAGACAAGACTGGGAGCTATTGGAAAGGGAACAAGCAGGAGGAGGATAGAGCCGGCCAGGCCGGGAGGCCCAGGAGGAGGCCGGCTGGGGCCGTGGCTAGTCCCGGAAGGCGGAGAGCATGTGTCCGTAGAGATAGTGGGAATGAACTAGGAAAGACAGACAGACAGACACACAGAGAGGAGACAGGGTTAGGAGGCGCTCTGGATGGCAGGGGGCTGCCATCTTCCCCACCCATTCCCCTCAGGGTCAGCTCCCACCTCCCTTACTCCCCAGAGCAAAGCAAGGTAGAAAAGGCAAGAGGGCGGCCAGGCAGGGCAGTGGGCAGGGGCCTGTGCTAGAGAGAAAGGACCAGGCCTGAGGGGCCCAAAGCGGTTGTGGGAAGAAGCCGGAAGCCCAGAGGCGGCAGCGGCCGCTGGGCCCAGTGAGGAGAAGCTCTCCTGGTGGGTGTCTGGGGACCGCCCCAGCTCAGTGGGCATGGAGGGGCAAACGAGGAGAGCCAGTTGTCTGGGGCAGGGGCAGGGGAGGGGCTCGTGCGGCAGGAGGAGGGGCGGCCCCATGTGCCCGCCGCTAGCCTGGCAGAGGGCCTACCCCACTTACCCCGAGCCACGGGCACACCCCCCGTCAGACCCGGGGTAGGGAAGGTAGGGGGGAGTTCAGCAGGAGTAGGTCCGAACCGTAGAGGTCTCCAGTCTCTGTGCCCCTGATGTCCCAGCTGGGAGGAGTCAGAAGCAGCAAGAACACACAGAGCAGGGGTTAGTGCGCCGGGTGGGGCATGGGGACGCAGCTCTGGGCAGGGGGTGAGGGCCAGACCATTAGTGTAGCATTAGCGAGGGCGGCTGGGACGCCAAGGAGTGGCAACCAGCCCTGGGGGATGAGTGGCAGGACCGGGGCTCGGATCCCACGCTCATCGCCGGCAGCCCCCCCAGCTGGGCTTCTGAAGGGGGTGTCGGGGGGGACCCTGCGCTCCAGCCCGGAGGCCGGCTCACCTTCTGGCAGCATCTTCTTTGGCGGAGCCGGAGGGGGCTGCAAGGGCCCCAGAGTGGAGACTCGGAAGCTGGTGGGAAGGGTCTCGGCCGAGGTGCTGAGCATCCCTCCGTGGGGGTCCCGGGGGCGGAAGCGTTTCCTCCAGGAGGGGGCGCGGCGAAACACCTTGTCATCACCCTGCGGGGTACAGACAGGCATGTGCGCCCCCAGACACACAAACGAGGCAAGGAATCACCACCCATGGCTCCTCGGGACCTCTCCTCAGGCCGCTTCTCCATGGGGGTCCTGCTGACCTGTTCCAGCCACCCCAGCCCAAGCTTAGCATCCCCATTTTCCCTACTTCCTCCCACCCAGCTTTGTGTCTTCCATTTCTTCCCCCCAGCCCAAGGAAAAAGGAGAACTTCCCCCCAGACACACCATCCCCACTCTCATCAGACCTTAGCAACGGCACAGCCCTTCCCAGGCCCAGCTACAGGGAGGCACGTCGGGTATCTGGTTCCTATGCATCCCACTTTGGCTTGGTTTCCAGCTACCAGCGCCACGAGGTGGGTGTGCTTCCACGTCACACCTCCCGTGAGTCAGCAGCGGGAACCAGCCCACCCCCCTTTTCTGGAGGCCTTTGAGCAGGCCTCTCTCTCCCTTCCTTCTCTCTCCGCCTTAATGCCATATCTCGGCTAACCAGAACTATCACAGTGCATGGAGCTCTGGACCTCGAGTCAGGAGGGCCTGAGTTCAATCCTTCTCAGATATTCACTAGATATATGAGAGATCCTGGGCAAGTCTTTTTTTTTTAAACCTCAAGGGGCCTCAATTTTCTCACCAGAAAAATGGAGATATGATAGCACCTAGCTGCCAGGGCTGTTGTGAGGATCAAAGGAGATGCTATTAGTAAAGCACTTTTCAGACCTCAAAGCACTATGTCAATACTGGCTATTATGACCCTTATTTTTGTGTCCACTGCCTGTCCATCCCTCCCTTCAAAGACCTGTCATTGTTGGTAGCCAAAAACAAAAGCGCACTCTTCTCGTGCTCCTCTAGGACTTCTCAGGCTATAAATATCCCTTGGTGGTCCTTTTTAATCCATCTCTGACTCTAGATGGGCCTACCCTTCACCTGCCCCAGACCTGGTTCCCCTATTCTTATACACACATGCACACCCAAGCTCATGCCCTCTCTCTGCCTTTGCTCATGAGAGACATAAACCTCACATCTCCAACTTTCTCCACCTTAGGAAGTTCTCCTTCCTTCAAGGCCCCACTCAGTGCTACTTCCTTGGAACCTTTCCCGACACCACATTGCCATAGCACCACACACACACACACACACACACACAGTCTGGGTAAAATGATCTGTCCCTCAAGTTTCTCAGGAGTCCTTCACCTGGAGTTTCTTCCCTTCCTTATTAGATTCTAAGTTCCCTTAGGACAGGGTCTCTGTTCTACCTCTCTCTGTTCAAAGCCTAGAACAGTAGCTTGATGATTGTTAGATACTTTAAAAAGTATGTGTCACACTGAATTCTTGGATTCTCTCACAGCCCTGCTCTGGGGGTCTGATGGACTCTTGCTAATAACCCAGCACCTATCACAGTGTATGGCGCCTGCTAAGCGTTTGGTGAATGACTGTAATCCAAGCAGCATTTCCTCGTGGAGAGTCACATTCCCTCTGCAGGCCAGGAGAGTTAAGTAAGCCTCAGAAACATTCTAGAGAGGGGGAACCTGACCCTTTAGAAGAACCTGGGTCATTCACTAGGCCACTCCTGGATCACAAAGTCTTGGCCTTCTCCTCCACGAAGCTCTCTCTTCCCCAGAATCTCCGCATTTCCCAGCACTGCCACGTCCCCTTCCAGATGTCATCCCCAACATCTCTCTTAGAGGTACTTGGAACCTAGAAAGTCAGCTCCCCCTTTCCCCTTGAGTTGACATTCCAGGCGAAGACCAGGAACACTTAAGAGCTAAGGGAGAGCGACATCACAGGGGCCATTAGAACTAAAGCCATATTTCTGAAGATGAAAACAGAGGGAGGCAAGTTATTTGATATCCACTTGACTGGAAAGGTCAACTTTCCTAAATCAGAATCCACTCCGGGCCCCAGGGCACTGCTATGGGGAAAAAAACAAAACACAAAACCCAACTGTCCCTCCCTTGGGCTAGCTGCGGCCAAACCGGCCTGTGCCGCGCTAGGTGTTAACGGCTTTCTGCTAGCACTGCGCCGACATCACTCTGGGCAGGCTACCTAGTCCCGGTGAGCCTCAGTCCCCCTCCTGTGAAATGAAAGGGCCAGACCAGGCACCCTCTCGAGTCCCTCTCACCACGGGATCCTGCAGTCACAGAGTGCGAGCTCGGGCCCTGCTCATCCCTCCTTCTTCGCTCCCTCCCCGCACTTAAAGGCCACAGGCGCGGCGTGGAGTGCGGGCTGGAGCGCCTCCGACCAGGTAACGGGCCTGAGAGTGGCCCGAGAGCAGTGACAGTCAGGGCTCTCGTTATCTGAGCGTCGGAGTCACACGTTCTTTAGGCCCAGAGAGGCTGAGCTGTCCCTCACACAGACAAAGTCGTGGCCCTTCTCTCTACCCACACAGTGACTGCCCGATGGCGGCATCTTTACCTGAACAGCCTCTCAAACTTCTCCCCACTCCAGCCCATCGCTCCGTGGGGCTGCCAAAGGGCTTTTCCCCGTCACTCCTCCCCTCAAACTCCGGTTGGCTCCCGTGGCCCATCCTACCTCTCCAGCCTTTTCCCTATTCCTCACATACAACATGTCAGGCTCTGTCTGTGTGCCTTGGTGATCCTTAGGCCAACACTAGGAAAAAGCCTGAAGAATACCAGCGGGAAGGACTATTTCCTTAGAGATCAGGAATACTGAGGCTGGCTTGGACTTGGGGCAGGAGCAAGACTGGAAGCTAGAAAGCAGAACTGGAGATAAGTGATGAGTTAAACCTGGTTACCTGGACTATTGTAATTGCCTCTTAATTGGTCTTCCTGCCTGAAACTTCTTCCCTAAAATTTAGCAAATTCCTAATATTTCAACACCACGTAGAGCTTGTATGCTGATATCCTCACATATTGTAGCAAAATGCTCTCCCTTCTCGTCTCTGACCCGTGGAAATCCAGATTTCCTCTAAGTTCCACCCAAGTCAGACCTTCTGCATGAGGCCTTTCTTTGGTGCCTTCCTCCTGCCTCAGTTGCCCAAGGGCTGCCTTGTGAGTGTTCTGCTACACATGTGTATGTATAATGGTGGGTGGATGGCATGGATGGTGGGAATAGATGGCTGTGATCTCCCCATACCACATTAGCTCCTCAAGGAGCAGGAATGTCTCCCTTGGCCACTATCTCCCAACATCTAGAACAGTAAGTATTTAAGAAATGCTTGCTGACCCAGCACACAAAAGCCAAATGAACAAAGCAATCAACTGGTGTAAGATCATCCCAAAAATGTGTATAAGGTGTAGGGAATTGATAAGACCAGACAGATAAGCAAAAACTTAGATTCGTGGCAAGTTTCAAAGGAGGCAAGTTTCAAAAGAATCCTTTTTTTGTACATCTATTGGGAGCATATAGTAGGCTTCATCATGAAACTTTTGAAATGACTGATATATTCTGTTGGCTGAAGATTATTAAGAATTTGAATCCTGTGAAACTTAGCAAGTGTGTATTGTGAAATCAGATCTACTTGACTTTTTCAACCCCTTTCATTGTAATTTTTGTATAAAATAAAGCCATTCATTAACATTTCTCAAAAAAATGCTT
>JAJPUD010000989.1:499536-515687 GCA_023553655.1 Myrmecobius fasciatus | reverse complement strand
TGCTCTCAAATTTAATAAGATTGTCACTCTCTCTCCTAATACCAAACCAAAATTTCCATGGCCACACTTTTCAAATCAGATACTCCCCTCTTTGGTCACTACCTTTTTATATATTCCATTCATTCATTTACTTATATTTTATTTATTGTTTCCTCCATTAGACTGTGAACTCCATAAGGAAAGGGATTTTTCACTTTTATATTTATATCTCAAGTGTTTAATACAGTGCTTGGCACATAACAAACAATAAATGACTTTCCAATCAAGCATTCAAATAATCTGAGTAGGCAGAATGTGAAAAATGGACAGGAAGTCCATGCCTTACCAAAAATAACACTGGATTTGTAGTCTGAAGACTTGGTTTCAAATTTGGACTTAGGTTTCTTACTAACTTTATAACTGTGGGCAAATCACTTGATTTTACAGGTCCTCAGTCTTCCTAGCTACAAGACTAGAGGAATAGATCATCTCTGAGGTCACGTCCAACTCTAAAGTCTATTCTATAAGAGTAGCTAATGACCATTCTATGAAAGAAAGCTAGGAGCTATTTAAGTAGAAATATACCACTTTTGGCTAAGAGATCATGAGAGAGGTAGCCCCTGAATTGACCATGGTTTCAAAATGGTCCCTGTATGTATTTGGTGAAAGTTTTATAACAGGTTTTGAAGAGATGTTTCAGGTATGTGACCAACTTCTTGAGGCTGATGTGACATAGGAAAACTAATAATTCTCCAAAAATACCCTCAAATCATCAGCAACAGAATTTCAGATTGTTGGATGTCTTGGCCTGATCCAACAGGATGTTTCCAGAATGGGAAAAGGGCAAAGAGAAAATGCAGAAGAATAACCATGTAAGGGCAGAGTCACATTATGACACCTCTATTTCCTAAAATGTTATTGTTAGGAATAACACTTCCCTAAGTGAGCAAGGTTGAACTACCTTTAATCCATAGTATGTATTAGTATGTATACTACAGGAACACCATACTATATATAGTAATCCATAGTAGTACGGATTAATAAACTACAGTATTTTCTCCTGGGCTTTGAAACAAAAAAGGACAATCTAGCAAATCTCTTCTTTTTCACAATCCCAAAAAAAGTAATGATTTTTCTAAAGTTAACACAAGCTTCTGAGTTGAGAATTTGAATCTGATCAGAGAAATGCAAATTAAGACAACCCTGAGGTACCACTACACACCTGTCAGATTGGCTAAAATGACAGGAAAAGATAATGACGAATGTTGGAGGGGATGTGGGAAGGCTGGGACAGTGATGCATTGTTGGCGGAACTGTGAACAGATCACAGATCCAGCCATTCTGGAGAGTAATTTGGAACTATGCTCAAAAAGTTATCAAACTGTGCATACCCTTTGACTCAGCAGTGTTTCTATTGGGCTTATATCCCAAAGAAATCTTAAAGAAAGGAAAGGGCCCCACATGTGCAAGAATGTATGTGACAGTCCTTTTTGTAGTGGCTAGAAACTGGAAACTGAGTGGATGTCCATCAATTGGAGAATGGCTGAATAAATTATGGTATATGAATATTATGGAATATTATTGTTCTGTAAGAAACGACCAGCAGGACAATTTCAGAGAGGCCTGGAGAGACTTGCATGAACTGATGCTGAGTGAAATAAGCAGAACCAGGAAATTATACACGGCAACAACAATACTATATGATGATCAATTCTGATGGACATGGCTCTCTTCAACAATGAAATGTTTCAAACCACTTCCAATTGTTCACTGAAGAAAGCCATATACACCCAGAGAGAGGGATGTGAAATGTGGACCACAACATAACATTTTCATGCTCTTGATTGATGTTTGCTTGCATTGTGTTTCCTTTATCTGATTTTTCTTTCTTGTAGATATGATTTTTCTTGCACAACAATGATAAGTGTGGAAATACGTATACATATATTCGATTTGTCAAGTATTTTAACATAATTAATATGTAGTGGATATCCTGCCATCTAGGAGAGGGGTGGGGAGTAGGGGGAAAATTTGTAACAGAAAGCTTTGTAAGGGTTAATGTTGAAAAATTACCCATACATATGTTTTGCAAATTTAAAAAAATGAAAAAAAAAGAGAATTTGAATCTGAGGCATCAATTCAAAATCCTACTCTCTCCATTATTTAATGCTACAATCTACAATCAAATCTACAATCATGTCATATAGCATAGAATGATTATAGAACTGCTTCTCTAATTCTTTCTTTCATAAGTATATCAGGAATTTTCCAAAATGGAAAGCATAATATTCAAAGGGAAAGATTGTTGTCAGTTTCAAAGAGCATAAATTGTTGATCAATTTTAGGTGCTCCTTTCCACAAAACAAAAATATTTTATCATCTAGAGAAAAATTCAATATTTTAAATAACTTTTATTCCATAGATATAAACAAAATCAAATATTCCACTATCAAAATATTATTATATTGACATTTAGAGGTCAACTTCTTTGACAGTAGCTCAAAACTATATTATTTTAAAATAAATTTTGGGAGATACGTAAAGCAGAGATAGATACATAAAGAGACAGAGAACTAAGGGAATCTGCCCCTTTTTCATGATACTGAAATCAATATTCTTTATATTAGATTATCTAATACTCTTTGTACTCCAGGAGAGAAGTCATATGCTATAAGAGTTAACTGATCTCAAAGCTAGAAAAATCTAGGTTCAGGGAGTGATTGTGACACATACTAAATTTGTGATTCTGGGTAAGTCACTGGCAACAGAGACAATTCTTTCAGGCTCAAAGTGGCAAAAAAAATGTGCTGACCCACTTTAGTAGTGGGCATTTCTTGTACCAATAAAACAAGTTTTGACATAATTTTAAAATATTGTGAAAACAACATAGCCAGGGATAAGCTGGAGCCAGTTATAAGCAAACAGGGTTAAGTGATTTGTCCAGGATCACACAGCTAGTAAGTGTCCAAGGCCAGAGTGGAACTCAAGGAGATTAATCTTCCTGATTCTAGACCTGCCACTAAATCCACTATGCCAATTATTTGTCTCTTTTACCAGTTTACTTTTGTATATAGACAGATATCTCTAAGAGGATTTTAGGATCATTTTAAATGGCAAACATAAAAGTCATCTCTATCATGACCTACATGTGTAACTTTGTGCAAGTCACTTATCTTTTCTATATATGTGTAATATGTATAATAAAATATGTAATAAAACTGGTTATACTAGATGGGCTCTGAGATCCTTTCCAGCTTTTTATCTATGATCCTATGAATATTAATATAGAGATAATATAGAACATGTACACATATTTGCATTTCTTCTTTACTCCAAAACCAGATTACATTATAGTCAGTATTTTTGTTGTCACCAATGTTAAAGTATTACCATGATTTTATAAACCCAATATGGTCATTTCATTTAATCCAATGTTGACATAATAAGATATGGATTTAGCACTGACTCAGTATTTTCTTTTGCTTTTAGTCTATAGTACTTTCTGCAGTCTCTTTGAATTTGCTATTTTTGAGCAAATGCAATGAAAGGAAAAACTGGAAAGTTTATACTGTATAAATTTCTATTGCAAACTTTTTCAGAAAAATCAAAATTAAATTTGAAATAGCCTTAAAATCTGAAGTATATGTAAGCTTAAATAAAAGTCGAGTAGAGTACTAAGCTCAATTGCTAACAAAATAAAAGGATTGAATTCTTCCACCAGTCAAAACTTGATTTTCATTCAGTGATACCTTTATTATTTCTATCTTTAGTTTCCATGGGGTTTTAATGCAGGAAAAAAAAGTTCCCATATGCACTCAGATAGAATTACAAATGAATGTTCTTTATTCCTGTTTATGTTAAAAGTTCCAAGAATGACTATCATATGAGTACAATGAAGGTCTTTTAGCAGCATTGACTTGAAAGAGCAATTCAACTATGTTGTTTAATTGTATATATTCCAGTGCTAGGCAACTCTCCAAACCTTATTGTAAACATTGTATAAGGTTTGTAAGTTCAGCAAAATAATGGAGCTCATGCTTTTTTACAATTAATTCAAAGTGACAGTTTCCTCCTCTTTAGAATTTTAGATCTTGTTTGGTCTGATTAGTGCAGATTCCTCCCCTCCCCCATTTTGATACACAGAGGGTGACATTTGCAAATTCAGTTTATGTGTTCATGTGATGATGCCTTTAAAAAAAACATTGACTTTATTAAGATCATAGATAGTAACAAAAAAGTCTTAAGAAGACTTTTAGGACACATTTTTTATATATGAAGGTACTGAACTTCTGAAAGGTTAAGGTGATTTGGCTAAAATCACACAAATAATAAGAAAAGACACAGGATTTGAATTCAAGTACTCTGGATTTAATCAGAGTGAGCTAAATCTAGTGTAATTTTTGCTATTCTACATTGCATTTGTTGTTATTGTTGTTTGTTTCTAATTCAGTAGGGAGAAAATATTCATAAAGATTGTGAAGTAAAATAAAGAAATATAATAGAAAACCACCACTAGTCTAGTGAAACTGCAAAGCCTATGAACACCACCCAGCTTTGTACTTATGTGAAAACTGAAAATGTGACATGGTAATCAATAGTATCAATACCAGAACTATGTCGGTAATATAATGGACCATTCCTGTCTTTTAAAATGATGTGATCAAATACACATGTGTATTTATCCTTTGAGAAGACACTTGTTCCTGTTATTAAAAAGGAAGCATAGGCAAAGAACCACAAGATAAAGGATGCCACATTTCTGCTCAAGTTCAGTAAGAAAGGTTTATTGTTCAAAGGACATTGTTTATACATTCCAGACTTCCATCTTATAATTGCTCCAGGATTTGCAGAAAGGAAACCTCAGCAGGGCAGTGTAATTTCTCTATAGCAATAACTATCTATAATTGGTATAAAATACCAGAATAGTTTTCTATGAAAAACCTTTTTTTTCTAGTAAACCCTAGTTGTTGTTTACTCATAACCAAATAAACAGTTATTCTTCTTCCATTTCTTTAGTTCTCCTCCTTCCCCAAAGAGCATACTTTCTCTAAGTCCCATGAAGAACTTTCAACACAATTTACATGATTTTTTTTAGATAACAGCTTGAAGTCATTTGAGATTACCTGGTTACTATACCAATAGGTAAACAGAAGACTCCATGTGGTCTTTTATTTTATTATTCAAAATTTCATAAAAAGCACAAGTTAACTGGATTTCATCCATTTTACATATATATTAAAAAGACTGAAAATCTCATTCCTTAACAGGGAGAATGAAAATTTTTCTTAATTTCATATGGCAAGAATTACTTTAAATATCTGAGAAAAATCAAACTGAAAACTTTCTAAAAGTGGCTTAATATAATTTATAATTGTATCTTATTGAAGAAAGTGCAAATACAACAATATTAATTTTATGATAATCAGGAAGGGAAAAATAATTACAATGAAAATAACCAGGAAAAATACATGTTTATTAAACAATCTCAGTATTAAGAGTATTTTCCACTGACACTTGAAACTTGGGACTTTTGAATGAAAATATTGTAGAAAAATGTAGATGAAATTCTTTGTAATATAATTGTGGGCTTCCAAATAATGTTTCTGAGATTTCTGGCTTAAGAAACTATAGGTTTCAGAAGACAGCTTAAGAAAAAGAAAACAAAATGGGAGGGGAAAAGGCAAAAAAAGAAATACTTGATAAATTGTGTGAACCTCCTAAAAAGATTTCAAGGGGCAGATATGTGTTGCAGTGGATAGAGCACTGATTCTGGAGTCAAGAGGACCTGAGCTCAAATCTGGCCTTAGATACTTGACAAATACTAGCTATATGACCTTAGACAAGTCACTTAACCCTAACTGCCTTGCAATGTTGAAAAAAAAAACATTTCAAGACATCTTGTTTGTTTATGTATATGTGTGTATATGCAAAGATATATATACTTATATCAATTGCTTCTTAGCAAGAAAACATGTAACTTTAATCTACTGAAATACATGTTTCAAAAATACCAGTAAAAAATTCAACATTTTTTAAAAAAAACCTCATTGTTAGCTCTATTTTCTGTAGAATAATCATATATGTTTCCTTTACACGCTGGATTTTCTTTCTTTAGCCCTAGTTTCCAAAAGCAGGAAATAAGAAATTTAAGGTCAACAATACAAAAGGATTGATTTACAGTTGATTTTTTAATTGAAATAGTCTTTCAGGTTAACTGGTCTACAACCAACCTTAATACATTAATCTACTTAATGTTTATAAATGGTAGCATACAGTAAGAACATCCCTATAGTTTATGCTTTACTTTTAATTGTCCTACGTTTAAGATTTATGGTACTTCTCCACCCTTTCCCAAATTCCTAGCCAGTACTATTAAGATATTATTAATCAGTGATACCATTCTTCACTTCCCCTAAGGATTGGCTACTAAAATGCATTTAAATATTCCTAATAAAAAGATTTAGAAAGTATTGTGAACTTCAAGCTCTTTCTCAGATATTATTCTTTTTATTCCTATCCCTGTGTCTGTCACAGGAAGGCATTATAGTTTTCAATGTTATATACCATATCATACTAAATTTGATTTTTTTAAATGTTCAGTACTAAAAATGGAAAACAGGCTTATATTTTATTTTAAACTTCTTTTTTAAACATCCCAATATCTAATTTAAGATTGACATATCAAAATAGGTCAATACTAATTCATTTTTTAATATAACAAGGTCATAGAAAGGTGTATAAGAAAAGTTATTTAGAAAACATAAAAATATATTCATCATAAATTCAATGAAATTTGGATACATACAAAGAGAAACACCTTGAAAAAAAGCTGAAAATCATTCAATGAAATATAAATCTTAACAACATTATGTATTTTTTCTTCCAAATAACTAGAGTATGACAATCATACATTCTGATAGTAAAACAACAAAAGAGAAAGATACAATGCAGTACACAGAAAAAAGTACTGACCTCTGAATTTCAATAAAAATCCAGACTCTTCAACTTAAGCCTGTGTGATCTTGGGTAAATCACTTAACACTATGGAGCTTCAGATCCTCATTTGGAAAATGATGGGGGGGGTGGAAAATGTAATTTACCTTGTGAAAGAAAACCTTTAAAAGAGGAATAATTTATATTTATAGTTTTAATGTCTCCAGAGCATATTCCTCTAATAATTCTGTGAGGATAGCGGTAGAAATATTGCTCTTCTTATTTTACAGATAAAGAAGTTCCTCTCTGAGGAAGCTCAGAAATATGAATGACCTGCTAGTGATCCTATAGCTAAGAAATGCCAAAGCCAAAGTAGAAACTCAGATCTCCCAATTCCAAGTTCTTTGCATCCTCTACTTTACTCTCTTAACTCAGAAAGTTTCAAATTTATGTAAGCTTATTACAAAGATAATACAAATCCAGAAGTAACTTCTTAGCATCTTTACAAGATCATATTTCTGTCAAATAATTCAAAAGGGAGAGGTTATTTCCCTTCAAAATTGAGCTTTCTTGGTGGGGTTTTCCTTCCATAAAACCAACAATATACTTTATGCAATATATGTGTTTATGGAAGATAGTAGTAAATAAAATTTTAATAAATATAATCATTTTCCAGTCGATTTGTATTATCATTTCAGAGATCACTTATCTTCATGTCCGATTAGTTTCTGATAAGTAATGGCTCCTGCTATTTTAACTTTAATTGAAACTTTCTGTCAAATATTTAGTGAATGTCAATGAACTATAAAATACTTAAGTGTAGTTGGAATGCATATTTGTTAATGAATTCTTTTTTAAAGCAAAGAACCCTTTCACAATATGAACAAGTACTGTATTAAAGCAAATCCAAATGTAAGAAACATCTAATTTTGTAAAATCTTACATTTGGATTTGCTTTAATGCAGGCATACAAAGCTATCCATGATATTTGGGCTAAAACCTTTCCCTGATAATAGGTGATATTTTACTGTCAACTTTTTTAATGATAAAAATTAAGTAGGGAAGACTGTAGCCAAAATGGTTCCCCCTAAATATCTTCATATGTATAATAAAACAGATCATTGGACATATGGCATACATATCTGTAGTAAGAACTATTTTTTTTGGCATAATGATTTTAGTTTAGAATAGAGATTTCTATAGTCCAGAATACTAAGCAATGTGAAAACAAAAGCAATACTAAGCAATTATGTGAAAGAAAAAAAAGAGGGAATATGGAGTTATGGGAAGTGGATAGGAAAAGCAGGAAGTATATATGATGGTGAACAAGTTTCATAGAATTGCCTCAGCTGTAAGTGCTAGAGGTTATACTTTAGAATAGTTTGTGGGAAGATAATGAAGATTAGTCTTTTTTTTTTTTTTTGCTGAGGCAATTGGGGTTAAGTGACTTGCCCAGGGTCACACAGCTAGGAAGTGTCTGAGACCAGATTTGAACTCAGGTCCTCCTGACTTCAGGGCTGGTGCTCTAACCACTGCGCACCTAGCTGCCCCATGAAGATTAGTCTTAATCATTTGTAATCAAACACAGATTTTGGATAAAATTTTTCCATACTATTAGATACCAAAACTCAAGTCCATATAGAATATGGCAAGTCATATCACTTTATTGGTCCTCAGTTGGAAAAAATAACCTCTAATGTCTCTTCTAGCTCTAATTCTAAAATCCTTTGGCTCTGTGATGTATCACAGAGGTATATCTCTTTTGGGGGTTAATTGTTAATGGCTTAAGTAAGCAATTAGAGCTGATGATTGAGGAGGGTTAAGGGAATATTTTCCTTCCACAGACTAAGGAGTACTTTGGCTAAGCCCTGCTGAAATAAAGAGATCTAAAGGTTCTGTCCACTTGTTCTTGGCTAGATGGATATGGCTACATCCCAAAACTTCAATGCCTAAGGCAAAAAAAATAAAAAAAGGAAAAGAGCATGCAAAATTGTTTAGGACATCTTTGGAAAAAGCTGAAGAAGCCAAAGCCCTTTTATGAGCTGGTTATTTATAAAAAACAAAACAAAACAAAACAATACTTGCTTCTGTTCAAATTTTATCTAATCTCTGATATAATATAATAAACGCCTCTATTCTCTTTCAAAAGGATTCTTATAGTGAATAAATATCCATAACAACTTTCACCATTCAAGAAAGTCTTATTTGTCATTTTTAAGAAATTTAGTATTCTAAAAAGCAGCAACTCTTCCCCTGATTCTCAACCCACTGAAAATTTAGAAATAAGTGGAAAGTCTCAGCAACTCTTATATACCCCAGCCCTCTAACATATAAATACAATTTTATCTACAAAGTTAACATAATATTTATTGGATGGAATTCATGTCTCAATATAATGTGACTGAATTACACTAAGAGAACCATAACTTTGTGCTTCCCAAAGTATTGCTTTTAAATGGTCATGGTCTCCCTAAATTCAGGTAAATGTAGATATTAAATTTAAATTTTCCCTGGCCTTGTCAAGGGAGATTGAAATGGTGGCATTTGGGGAGAAACGCACTATGTTTCCAACATTCAACAAGATTCAAATCAAAGTAGCCAAAGATAAAAAACAAAGAAATGTGTTATAGAGACCTAGAAAGCAGAGGTACATTAGGGCCCAGACACATGGATATCTACCACAATGCCATTATCTGAACATGCAATCATCAGACCGCACATTCAAATCAAATTTTCAAGGCTCAAAGGACGTGCACCAAAGAACATCCTGTACTGCTGGAACACGAATTTGAATTTTGTGATGAAGGCAGAGAGGTAGAAAAAGACCAGACATCCACTACTGTTTTCAAATTCTATCATCCTAACTTTGCCATGTATTCCATTTTTTTTAAACCTCTGTTCTTCCCTCCAATCAAATGGATTTCTCTGCTATTAAAATTAGACCCTGGGAAATTATGAGACATGCTTTTAATAATCATTTTACAAATTGAAAGGCAGATATTGCTCTTCACTTATTAATATAACAGAAAAATAGTTTAGCAAAATGGTTAAAAAAATAGAAGTTTGTTTAAATTCCAAATTTAGGCATGGACAAAAGCAAAAGAAATTTAAATAAATGACTGATCCTTCAACAGAGTGACATTTCAATGTTTACTGTTAGTAGAAATATGTATTTTTCATCAAAGTACTAATATGTTAATTATGGACTTTTTTATGCACATGCACAAGGTCACCTAGTATTTCATTTTTTAAAATAAAGTTACACATTGCCTAATTTTAATAAAGCTTCAGATTGAAGTTTTGGCTGAATCAAAAGAGAAAACCTTCATCAAAGGCAAATTTAATTAATCTCTCAACTGTGTGATATATTTGCAAATGGCAATCCAATACTTTAACAATAATATTCTTTTTTTTGCATTTAGATGTGACAAAAGGTCTAAAATATTTATCCTGAATTGTGTCAGCTGCCCAGCTCTAGAATTATTCTCTGATAGCTAACAAATCCCTTTTTGTTGCTTCTTTGGTTAACATAATTATTTCAAGCTATCAGTACCATGAAACTAAACACAAAGAATAGCTGAGATTGAAAACCTGGTTCCATTGTTAAGACAATGAAACTAATAGAATGCTTTGTAGGAGGCATATTAGCCTTTGGGAAGTTCCTGTTAATTAGATGAAAAAAATACCAATTACTTTCTCCCTAAATTATACACATTTGTCAAAGGCTTTTATGTTATGGATTCACAATTATTACTGAGAAGACAAAGGTATAATTGATGGGTTACAAATTTATAATCAAATTCACTATTCATCATGACCAAATATTTAGATGAGATTTAAGAATATAAACTATAAACAACTTTAATTGTGATGTGCCAGTGTGGGGATAAGCAGGGGAGGAGAATGGTAGAACCACATAAATATTAAAGCACATACACAATCCAAATTCTCCAACATGCCAACATTTTAAAAAAATACTTAATGTAGAAAATAGTGTGCTATAATTTTGAAGAGATAAGGGAATAATCAAATCTTACACCCTTCTGTTAATATTTTTTTCTTTTCTTTTTTAGGCATTAAGAGGAACCTACTAATAATTCAAGGCTTGACTTGCACCTTCTACAAAATTACTACATATCTATTCTGTAATAAAATATAAAGTGTAGGATGGAAATCATGCCACAGTGATAGTCCCAATTCTGCTACTATGTATTTAAGTAAGTCAGCTATATGGACATCTATATTTCTAAATTAAGGAATCTGCATTCCTTCTAATATTTTATACTATTTCTAGTATTTTCTACTTTTCTTTCAGCATGTTATACTTTTCACATAAAAAAAAATACCTATTTGACTTAGTTTGAAAAAGGACCACTTGGTTCCCTGGACCTGTAGGACTTCTATATTCTTCAAGGGTAATGAAAAATTGCCTATCACATATAATAAATGGTCTGGTTTTATTACACGAAACCACTGTTTACATAGAATTCAACAGTCCTGCTTTACTGAGCTACTTTGCTCAACGGGAGTCAGACAAGAGATTGCATATCCTATGCTTTGACCATCTAAATCTTTTTAAATGTTTACTTCCGTTTCCAAAAGAGAGTAACAGCTGCTCTGATCAGGATTTTAGAAGCCTATCACTAGATCAAAAAAAAGAAAATAACTATGTTTATTAAAAACTAGGAATAATAAAATCTATTAGCTCCTGTTAGAGAGAAAGATAATACTTACCAGGTAGACATTAAGTACATTAGCTTATGTACAAATATTGCTGGAAAGCAATTATCAAATTATCAATGTAACAGGAACTGAAGCCTTTTCCCCCCATCCACCTCTCTTTCCCATAAACAGAGTTAATGATCTGAGAAGGAATAAACATCTATTACAAAAAGGTTTACAAACAATTAAAAGTAACAGTTCTGTACAACTCATGTAATAGTTTAAGGATTACATTTTCATAGACTCATAAACCTAATCAGTCAATTAACAACAACATGAAATAGGAAAACATGAAACTAGGTAATTATTAAACATGAAAAATCTTTAAATGTTCATATAATGAGGTAAAAGGGAATTTTGGCATTTCAATTGCTCAATTTTCATATTTGTATTAAATGACCTTTGCAACTAAAAAGAAAAGATGGCAAAATACTTATATCTGACTTAACTCACTCAATTTTTTAAACTTTAAAATTTTAAACAATTTTTTTCTATTTCTATTATTGCTAGCATCAATATAACTGTTCTTGAGCTTTAAAAAAAGTGCTGCAATTTGATAATTCCATTTAAGTTTTGGTATCATATCTGTACATGTTCCTCGAGTTTCTACTAGACCTTTCTTTTATAGGATGTTTTGCAAATCACTCTTGTTATTTCTCATACACACAATCTTTCCTCCCAACATATTATACTGTACTTGAGGGCAGGAATCGGCTTTTTTCCTTCTGTATTACTTCACTATTACCAGTATGGAAAGCTGCACACAATAAGTAGTCACTCAGAAACATTTCTAATTCAACTATTTTTATCACTTATGAATGACTAAATGTTTTTCTGAAGGGTTGCATGCTATGATGCTTATTCCACCCAGGAATATGGCTATTCCAGTTTATATTTAAAATCATTCATCTTTGGAGGACTCTCTTTTTATTGGGTGTTAACTCTTAAGAAAGAATTCAAGCCAAAAGTATTTAAGTACCTCCTATGTGTGAGGCAGAAAACATTTCATTTTATTTTCAATTACAAATTCTCTCCTCTCCTTCCTTCCCTACTCATTAGAAGGAAAGAAATATAAAATCCATTACAACTATGTAAAGAAATGCAAAACAAGTTTCTTTCAATGGGGAAAAAGCAAAAAAAAAAAAGGAAATAAATAGAAGAAAATGTGCTTTAATCTGCACTCTGAGTTATTTAACTCTCTTTTTTGAAGGTTGATAGCATACTTCAAGACAACTCCTTTGGAATTTTGGTTGATCATCTTGTTAATCAGAGTTATTAAGTCTTTCACAGTTGATTTTTATATTACTGTCACCATGTAAATTACTCTCTTGATTCTACTTGTTTCATTTTGCATCAGTGCAAGCAAGTATTGTCAGATTTTTCTGAAAATGTCCCTTTCACCATTTCTTATAGCATAATAGTATTCTGTCATATCCATATACTATCACTTGTTAAAACATTCCTCAAGTGATAGATATCCCAAAAGATATATAGATATAGATATAGATATATGTTACCAAATCTATAATTACCTTACAGTGTAAATCCTCATCCTTGTTTTAGAACCTAGCCTTCAAAAACTATCATAAGTTGTTTCAGTTCAAGAATTACTTCAAAAGCAATGGATATGTAGAGGACTATGTGATTCATCTTCATTAATCATGTTGCTTAAAGAGCCTTCTTCTTTACCCCTCACCTCGCCCTTCTTTCTTAAAACATTTCTTTCCTAATGTTGTTGTTTTAACATTTGCCCAAATAATATTTACGTGATTATTTTAAGGAGACTGGAATTAACTAAAAGTAATTAGAATGCAACAGAAATATGATCAGTTTACTGATTGCTAAAGCAATTCTCCTTATAGCTTTGTTCTGTATGCTAGTGAACTGAGAGAGGTGCAACTTCTATTAGCAATTCCTCATCCATGCATTCTCATTCTGTATAGTCCTGAGAAATATTTTACAATGTCTAAATCATATCATCTTAAGTTTTCCTACTTAATATTATCTTTTGTCTAAAACACCAATAAGTATCACTTATCTATTCTTCAATAGACTTCTTTGGTAGATCATTTAAGATAATTAACACTATTTTTCTTTTATTGTTAACCATCTTAAATGGCATACAATTAAAGTAAAGAACATTTCTATACATTCTACAGGACAAATAAATCCTGAAATTTGTTTTTCAAAATTATTTTAACCTCAATTCAGGGCCATAAGAATTGCTATTAAGTTGAGCATCCTATTTTTTAAATGTTTTGAAAGTCAAACATATAATATTCAGTATAAACTAGTACTAGAATATATTTCTTTAGAAAAAAATCCTCTATATTGTATCTTTTTTTGCTATATTGTATCTTTTAACTAAAGAACTCAAATTCTCTTTTGTTTATACTGTATCACTGCAGAATAGTGATAAGTTTTTCCTACCATTTCACAAAAAGAGATGACAAGGTATTTGTCCAGGAATATTCACCAATCACAAATAAAGACTGATTTAGAATACAAACCTTCTCAATACCAACTCCTAATTTAATACTGTCTCCCTCAAAAAAATTTCTTCTAATAAATACCAGTAATATGCTCAGTGGCCCCTGGGATTTATACAAAAATTTAGAAAGTGGAGATTTTCAACAAACATAATTTGTCACCAGTTCATCATGCTTGATAATCTTTATCCAACACCCAACAATACTACAAAATTTTTCTATTACTTACCATTCTCAAAAACATTGTGCAAGAGTAATTTTTCATACCATAAATGAAGCATTTACCAATCCTCCCATAACAAACATCTTGACACTCTCTATATGTTTTCCTTATAATATCAAAGTGGTACATAGATTTAATTTTCCTTTTACCTTCATAACTTTGTGATTAGATATTCTTTGGGTCATGAGAATGAATTTTTGTACTTATGCATTAAAAAAATTTCTATTAACTGCTAGTTAATAATAGATACTGTATAAACATTTGTTTTGTCCTACTCTTCTCAGAATAGTACTGACTTAGGTACGTGTATCTAGAAAAGAAAAGCTTGCAACAAGAATGTTAGGATTATGGTCAATGATAATGAGGAGAAATTTGCTAAGAATTTCATATAAGATAATATGATATAAAAATTATATGAAGCACTATTTGAACTTATTAAAAAACTAATTGAAAAGATTAACTAATTTAACTTTTATTATAACACAAATTTTCATTTTGGTTCTTCCATATTTGACTCAGATAAATTCAATGATTATGAAATTATGTAGAAAACACAAGTTTCCTCTAGTTTTAATAAACAGTGAAGAAAATTAGTATCTCTGACTTCAATCAAAAAAATACTTCATCTGACATAACAAAGTTTTAAAGTAGCCCATTAAATAAATTGTAATTTACTTTATGATAGATTACTATATATTATCCACTCAGATCAGTACATCAGTAATTAAATACTTTAATATTTTAATACACTGATGCATATTATTGAACATTATTATCTGATGTTATTGAGTCATTGTATTTAAATTTAAGGCTAATAGTATCTGAACTTGCCAAGCATGGCAAAAAGTTACATCAGTTAAAAAAAAAACTTTCTGAAGCAACATGGTAACATGAGTATGATTCCCCATTTCTCTTCATTTCTTCTCTCACCTCTCTTTGCTTTTGCTTAGGAATTAGGTTAGCTAAAAGATATCTGAAGAGTTCTAAGTACAGGCATTACTAATATTACACAATGTAGTACTAAAATGGAACTTTAGAAAAAACTATCCATTGTTTTCAGTCCCCTTCAATATCTCATTGCTTTTATGAAAAAAAATCATCAATACAAATTCTCATTACTTTATCTTGATTGATTTTATTCAAATTTATCATATACATTTTAGTGTAAACTATTTCATAAAATACAAAGTTGCATTTTTCCTAAAAATATTATATTCTACTATGTATTTATATTGTTAACTTTAAAGCCTTTGTAGGCATTAGACCTATTACTCCTAATTTGTAAAGAAATGCTTAATCTCACATTTTACATGATATTCATTTGACTAATGGTAAGTCAGAGTCAAGGAATACTATAAAATATTACTGCAAAGCTTTTATCTCAGATATGCAAATTGACTTTAGAAAAATTGTTTTACCCTATTACCCTTTATTAATGTGGCTCTATATTTATCACAACTAACAGTCACTAATGTTCTATTTCTGAACTTAGGTTCAGAGAAAACTCACTTTGCATACTTAACACTTTATTTGAAATGATGTATTTTTTGCAGTGCACATCAGTGCTGACTAGCATTAAATTTTTCCAATATGATATATTTCAGTTTTAAGTGCATCACAATTGTAAAACAGAATCCGGTTAATGAGAATAAAAGAATGTGTTTATATGGAGTTCTGTTACCATAAAGCGTAGTTGAATACTTCTCTGATTTTCCTCATTTCTTTTCCAAAATAAGGAATTGAAACCAAGGATAAAACGTGTGTGTGTGTGTGTGTGTGTGTGTGTGTGTGTGTGTGTGTGTGTG
>JAJPUD010000989.1:481869-499526 GCA_023553655.1 Myrmecobius fasciatus | reverse complement strand
GTGTGTGTGTGTGTGTGTGTGTGTGTGTGTGTGTGTGTGTGTGTGTGTAAAGAAATGAACATCCCTGACTTCAGCTAAAAATATTATACACACACCTACACATGCACACCTATATGTTCACTGTATTTATATACGTAATAATGAAACATTATCAGATGCTAGGTTGACACTTAGGATCTGTCTTCTTTTTAACCCCTTTTGTTTCAAAAAGATAACCTTCATTGTGTAAGTATAAGTTTAAGTTAAACATAACTTATTAACAACCATCCTGTTTATGTTTTTGATTTAGTTTCAAAACAAGTCTGATTTACAAACATGTCACTGTACTTTAAACAGAGTCAGGTTTTCAACCCTACATTTCAGGAAGGTGAAAAAACACAGATATGATTGTTATTGTATATAGACCACTGATCCCTTAATTAAATATGTTAACTTTTAGATCAGGTACCATTTTGTTTTTAAGCTAACTACAGGCCAAAATAAGATTTTTTTTCTTACAATATTATTTCTTTTACACCTTCTGTCCAGATGTTTGGAGCCCAATTTGTTTGTCATCCAGACTTCGATTACCTAAATTGTCTTTAGTCTTTGTATATATTTTTCAAGAGGGCTCCTTCTCAAGGAAATTTATATTGTTAAAATAAAAAAATTGGATTTAAACTCCCAAACTTTAATACCATATTATAAATAGGTCAAGTGGCATATGTGCCACTCTGCTAAAACAAAGAGATACAGAGTAATGGCATTTCAGGCTTCTTAGCAGAAACAGCAAGACATGTTTTGAAAATGTCATTTACTGTAACACAAATCAATATTAAATACTTTATGCAGGAAGCACACTTTCAGAAAATGGCCCTTAAAGCTTTCTGTGGATCCAACCCTAATTACCAAAGCAGGCTCTTACAGTTTGCCTCCCTCTTCAATTATTTACAGAGCAAAAAAGCCAAGTGGTATCGCATTAGCTATATTAAATGTTATGTACTTGGTTTCCAACTTACTAATGGTACATAAAAATCACTAAGGTAAATGTTCCTGTAGAAAAGTATTTCCCCTCCTTTCTTCACCTGAGTGTATTTATTTATTATTCATACAATTAAGTGTGGAATAGTACAAAAGACTATCCTTCAGGCACCTCATGCTGCATAATTTAAACAGGTGCATTAAACATATATGATATCTAAAAGGCAGTGCATTGATTACTTCATAATATTTCTTTAAACAACTCATATTTACAACACCTCTATCACTCATATTGGCATCTCAAATCCCCAAAAAACATATTAGTGTAAATCTGAGGGAAAATTAATAATGGATATTAAAACTACTGCCATCTTGATGCTTTCTGGCTACTGGGGCTAAAATGGACTTTTTTTTTGGAAGGGGTAGTGGTGGTGTCAGAGTAGGAGAGCAGATAATCCTCTGTTTCTTCAGTTTTTACAGTTATAGTTTGACATGGTCAAATATGCTATGTGCTAAGGTTCCTTGTTACCATAGACCACACCTACATTGAAAGGAAGCTTATCAAACTGACCAAGGAGATCCTCTTCTTTTTGAACCAAAAGTATGTTCTCTCATGGCTGGAGTTCAAATATAACTTCCAAATTAAAGTCCCCACACTGTACACACACCGATTCATATTTGTTATATTCTGAATTGTAAAGAGATATGCTCAAGACTCCTGGTGCATCCCTTTTGCATTTGCCCTTTTGCACAATGATGCTGCTAAAGATCTGAGGCCAACATTATTTTTGGACCAAATACAATTATTTTAAATGAGCAGAGAGAATTCTCACAAATATTAAAACCAAAATATGCCAAAGAACAAAATTGCCCAGAGTCCCTAGAAAATGAAATTTTTATAGCTAAAGAACGTCAATAGCTGTCTTGTCAAAGATCACTTCAAATAAACATTAAAAATTGTTTAACTTTCAACAAAGATGGCTAGTAAAAATTACCATTTAAAATTATAAATAGTAAAATTACTTCCCTGAATAGAAATGTGTTTAAAGCCCCTCTTTTGCAAAAGTTACAGAGCACATGTAAGGGGGGCATCAATAAGTGCTGAATGAACTTTGGTCACTTCTCTACCCAAAACTCGAACATAAAAGAAGAAATCAGTAACCAGGTGATGTGCCATAACCACACAAAGATCAGAGGTGAGGGGGAGGGTTCGAAGGTAAGAGAGGAGGCAGAAGAAAGGCACAATTCTAAACAGATCTTCCAGAAGTGATTGAAGAAAGGGGCAGTTCAGAGATGGGGGGTGGCGCATGACTCAGGAGGAGGAGAAAAGCTAGCTCTCCATGGGTGATAACCCAAAAGAGTGTGGGTAGTGAGAGAAACCGAAACAAGGATAAGGTCCTGGGCAGCAAAGGCCCACCTAGCTCACAACAGAGGGAGCTCCCAGTCCTTCCTACAACCCCTCCCTTCTTCAGAGGAAGGAAGGGGCTGTGGGCTCTTTCCTGTCTGGTCTTTCCCTCTCCCGATAGCTTTCAGAAACCCGATCTTTGCACTCTCTTTTCTGAGAAGCCCTACGCGCTCAATCCCAGCCTGGGCTATAGTTAGCAACATCCAGTCAACTACAACAGCAGAACAGCAGAGCGCGCAGTGCGCTCCGTGCCTCCGTCCCCCCCTCCCCCGCTCCCACCACCCCACCCTAAGACACCAGATCCCCAGGAAACTACCCGCTCCCCTCTGAGCCAAGACCCCATTCCCACTCAACCCTTGGCACCCGCCCCAACTCTCCACCCTTTTCCCTTTACCTTCGCCTGGAGATACTGGGGGTAGTAGTACGTGGTGTACTGAGGGTACATCTGTTGTTTCCACACTTTGCCCATGAAGCTGGAAATGTGTCCTGCGGTGCAGGGACGGGGACACTTTGGGGTTTCCAAGTCTAGGTCTCTTCTCTCTCTCTCCCTTCCTGGCGCGGCTGCGGCTGCTGCTGCTGCGGCGGCTGCTGTGGCTGCTGTGGCTGCTGCTGCTGCTGCGGCTGCTGCTGCTGCTGCTGCCGCCACCTCTGCCTCTGCTCCACCTAATAATCCCAGACCAAACCTCCTCTTCGTCCTCCTTCCCCACCCAAGCAAAGAGAGAAGACACTGCAGAACCCAAAGGGCACCTGGGACCGGACTCTCCTAAGGAGTTTCCTTCCTAGTCTCCTCGGATTGTTTAGAGGCCAGAGCAAGGAGCGCTGGCCACTTTCCACTCCAAGCGGACTGCACTGGAGCAGAACTGGAAAAGCGATCGATAAAAGTGTAAAGTGCTGCGGCTGCTGCAGGGGCTGCTGCTAGGGCTGCTGCTGCGGCGGCGGCGGTGGCTGCTGCTGCTGCTGGGGCTGCGGCGGCGGCGGCGGCAGCTGCGCTCGGTGCCAGGCAGCATCTGGGGGGGGGGGAAGAAGAGTGGGGGAGCAAGACTGGTGAGTGCAGACGCGTGGGGGAAGGGGAAGGGGCGGGACTTAGTCACTGTCCAAGCCCAGAATGGGTTTGAGGTGTGGGCTTGAGTTTTTGTTTTGTTTTTTTATTTTTAATCAGTCCTTACTTACAAAGGAGGCGGAGGGGGTGGGGGGAAGGAGAATGAACCTAGAAACTCTGGGGAAAAAAAAAGGTTTCTTTGTATCAGAAAGGAGATTCCCTCCCCTCATTTTTTGGACATAGATTACGAATTGTGGAGTGGGTACCTTAAATGCTTTCAATTAGTTTTATTTCATCCTTTAAGGGAAACATTTTTCTTAGACTTTTTACCCTCCAGTGAATAAAAAAAAAATCTTAACAAGGAGAGGAAATATTTTGTGTTTAAGACTAAGACCTGAAGCCAATGTCCCTGGGTTTCCTTTTATTCCAGACCTTGTCACTGATTTGCTCTATCCTGGATCACAGGATGACCTTGGGAGGGTTAGTAGTGTCCTTCAGTTTTCCCAGTTGTAAATGCGATGCAATTTCTACTTCACAAAGAGGCAAAGCTCACACAACAATCTCTCTGTCTCTCTCTGTCTCTGTCTCTCTCCTCCTCTTCCTCTTCTTCCTCCTCTTCCTCCTTTTCCTTCTTCTTTTTCCTTCTCCTTTTCCTCCTCCTCCTCCTCCACTTCTTTTTCCTCCTCCACCTCTTTTTCCTCCTCTTCTCCTCTCTCTTCCTTCTTCTTTTTCTTCTCTTCTCTTCTCTTCTTTTCTTCTCTTCTCTTCTTTTCTTCTTTTCTTCTCTTCTCTCTGTCTCTGTCTCTGTCTCTCTCTCACATACACACACTCACTCACTCACACACAGCACTTCCTTGATCTTCCATAAGAAAGATAATACACAGAGAAAAGTGTTATTAGAGGACACAATATAGATGCCAGTTTTTCTCCACATCTTTCTAATGCTGGCAGACAGTCTGTCAACTCCCACTCATGAGAAGGGAAACTCTCTTAATCTAGAATATTTTAAGACGATTTTGAAAGACACTCTCTGACATGATTTTGCAATGTTTTCTAGTGCCACATAAAATCAATTTCTCTGTCTCTCCCTCTCCCTGCCAACCTTCTTCCAACTGTCACAGCTCTAGACAGCCCTGAACCAGCAGTGGTTCAGTTTGGTATGTAACTACATGTAATTTAATGGAATTAATTGGTCCCTGAAGCTGTTTGTTGAAAGAAAACTTTTAAATCTTTCTCTAAATAAAAAAAATGTACCAATATCTACAAAAGGGAATATTTTAGGGGAGAAAACAGTATAGGATGGTATGTTTGCATATAAAAATATAAAGAAAAAGTCATTTGCTATTTAAGGAGGGCATGGGTCAATTTGGAAGACCACAATTAAATCTAAGTCAAATCAAATTTGATAGGCAATGGCAAACTTTATGTATTTGTGTGGTACATGTAATTGAAATGTTTAGTGAGTTATTTTGAAAAATGAAATGGTGAGCTATTACCAGTATAAATTGTATCCTTCCAAAATGACAAGGAAAAATATGAGCTTACCATTGAATCTTGTGTTAATAGAGTTTATGGTTATGGATATGTAAGGAAATCAAATTATGTTCATTGTGAACATGACAAAGCATACACATATCCACATATATGTGCATATTATTCCAGATGGATCATTTCAGGACACTGCTGTATCTAAAAGGACCAAGAGAATAGTAGACATTTGCCCAGAAGAGTGTTTTGAAAACAAAACAAGAAATGTTATCCTATCCCTACATAAAACTGTGTGTGTATACACATACATATATATGTGTATAGAGAGAGACATCAATACATGTACATATATACATATATAGAGAGTATGTATTTAAATTTTTTTAAAATATTGCTTTATATCAAAACTTACCTGGCACTTTTTTTTGACCCATTATTTTAGGCTTGTAAGTCGCGAATTTTGTTGATTTCCATTGAAGAAATATGTACATCTGTCACCTACAAAGGTGGTGATTTCATTGAGTTGCCTGCACCAAAAGACATATAAGAATATTTTTTTAAAATCCTTCTGTACACTTTGAACCAGTTCCATGGACAAGCTCACCTTTTTAAATTTTAATTAACTCATCTGTAAAAAGAGGATAATAGCAGCACTATGATCTTTATAAGGTTATTGTGGCAAAATTGCTTTATAAATTTTAAAATGTTTTAAAATAAGCTGATATTACTGTTATGTATTTTCATTTTTCCTCTCATCTTTAAGCCAGTTGTTTATTCATAATAAAAGATAACATCCATTCCCCTCATTCTCAACCAAAATGAAACTTATTTTGTTAAAAAGCTTTTGAAATTCTAACTAGATAGCATCTACTATTTATCTTTCAGCTGTGTACTTATTAACTTCATCAGAGAGCTCTAATAAATTGGTTAGATATGATTTCCTCTTGCAGAAAGTATGTTGTCTTTTTGTCAGTGAGTTCTTTTTTATTTATTAGTTTAGTAATTATGTCCTTTGTTATTATCTAAACAAGTCTTCCTAATTATGAAGCAATACTCATAGATTTGTATACTACTCAAGTCTTTTGAAGATTTTCTTATGTATACAGGATACATTTGCAATCCATCAGTTGAACATAATGGTAATTTTTAATAAAAAGAGACTACCTATTTTAGAAAGTTATTTTAATCCTTGTTTCATCCTTGAATTCCATCAAAATATAGGCTGACTGCATTTATTGATTTTTGTAAACCTCTGGCTAACTGCCTTGCAAATGTGTGCCCTTAGTTTCAAGGGATAGAGTGTGTTTGTGTGTGTAGGGGGGAGGGCTTAAAATCTGGTTGGCTCAGTCCAAACATCACAACTACTGGAAAAATAATTCAAAAGCTTATGCTTTAATGGTTGTAGATCAGTAACATCATTTTCATTCAAATTTCATTAAGAATCCTTCAGTTTGATGCAGTGAAAAAGGTATTGGTTTTGGAGGTTGGCTTCAAATTCTTTCTCTGTTAGATACTAACATGTCACCTTGAACAAATCCCTGAGCCTTTCTTGTCCTCAACATTTTCATCTGTAAAAATTACAGAATTGAACTAGATATATGGCAACCAAAATTCACTTCTGATTCTGAATCTTTGATTTTTTTTAATAAAATAGACTTTGTGAGAAAAAAACTAAATAAAATTTTAAAATAAAGAGTTTATTGCTATTTAGAGTTTTGTCTTTAAAAACAAATACATGCACATATACATTTATAAAATGCAATTAAGAACTGTCCAGATTGTGTGATGTTCTCTATTGTCTTACATTTAGACTATGAAATAGCCTTCAAATAATAGCCTTCAAAACTCTTTTCCAGTTTCTCTTCCAGCTATCCATATTGCATAGTGATATTAATCTTGTTAAAGCACTCGTTCAAATATTTTATTTCACCATTCGAAAACTTTCTATGGTTCCTCATTTGCTTAGAAGATAAAATACTTTCTCATCTGTTATAGATTAGCTGAAGTAATGAATACTTGAAAATTCCTCAAATGAACCAAAATGACTAATAAAATATTATCACCCCCCTTGATTGACAATTTAATAATGCATTTTTGCTTACAATATTTGTGCTAAGGGATATCATTTATAGGCAAACCATATTACAACAAGTTTTTATATAATGTATGTGTGTGGGGAGAGTGGGGGGAAATGGAGGGAGGGAAGAAGGGAGGAAGGGAAAGAGGAAGGGAAAAAGGGAAGGAGAGAAGGGAGGAAAATGAGAGAGATAGAGAGAATGGAGAAATGGACAGGAGGGGAATCAGGAAGGCAGGGAGAGGAGGGAGGGAAGGAGAGAAGGGTGGGAGAGGGAGGAAGGGAGAGAAACAGAAAGAGGGAGAGATCTAAGTTATTGGTTATAATCTAGAATAGATTGATATTGTTCCATGTGGATAAGACCATTACGCTGCATATTCTGAAGGTCCCAAGGACCAAATGGGCATCTCTATGTAAAGCAGGGATGCACTTTGCTCCTGGAATTCTACATGCCGTTTTGGTCATAGCACATTGAGAAAGTTACAATCCAAAGATCCAGAGAAAGATAATTGAAATAATCCCAAAATCTTTTGTTTGCAGATTTATTTTAAAATTAAGATTTTTTTAACTTAAAAGGTGAATGATTGGGGCAGCTAGATAGCGCAGTGGATAAAGCACTGACCTTGAAGTCAGGAAGATCTGAGTTCAAATCCGGTCTCAGACACTTAATTCTTCCTAGCTGTGTGGCCCTAGGCAAGTCACTTAACCCCAAATGCCTCAGCAAAAAAAAAAAAAAAAGGTGAATGATTTAAAAAAAACAAAGACTAGAATGAGAATTTTTAAATGGTACTGTTGTTCTCTGAATGGCCAAATAGTAAGATGATATGGCATTGTTTGAAATTTGAGTGAGTAAAATATATAACAAACCAAAAAATAGTACAACTTCATACAATATATAATAAACTCACAGAATACCCAATCCCAAGAGATGGTAGTGGGAAGAAATATAAATGACTGCAAAAAGAATCTAGACCAATTTATGAGTGTCGTATAAATATTGATTAGTAGGAAAAGCTTGTATACAACTGACCTGTACAGACTATCATGTGTTTTAGGCAATTCTTACCTGGCTGAGTACATCTTTGAAGAAAACTCAACTCCATTTCAAAGACAAAATTGAAAAATGATAAAGGATTTAAGATTTGTTGTATATTTTTAGCTTATTTTCCACAGGGAATTTATGAAAGTTTTCTTATAAAATATATAGATTGATAATTGGGTAGGCTACCCTTATGGGTATATTTTATTATTTACAAAAGAATGCTAGATTTAATGGAACACTGAATCAGAATTATTGCGATGATTCCTATGGTTTTATAGATGTATGTAATCTATAACCCATCTTTTGAGTTGCATATGACTTGGAGGTTCATTGAATTGAAATGCTCTCTCCAAAGTTGGAAATCATCACTTACATGCACAATCTGATGGCTTTTTCTCAATTCTCACCTTTATTAACTTCTTTATAATCTTTGGCACCCTCTTTTCTGAAATTTTCTTCTCTTAAGGTTTTTACAACACTACTGTTTTCTAGTTCTCAGACTACTTGTCATAGTGTTGCTTCTCTGTCTGTCTTCTTTGCTGATTCTATATACAGGTAACACACATTAAGCAGTTCCTCATGGTCCTGTCCTATATACCTTCTAGATTGTTTCCTAATTCCTATTTCACTTGGTGATTTCATAAGCTATAGTGGACTCTATTATTATCTCTATGCCAACGATTCTTAGATTTAATTATCAAGCCCTAACTTATTTCCTGACCTTCATTTTCAAATAGCCTGCTGATCAATTCTGACTAGCTGTTCCACAGATAACTTAAACCCAATATATATCCAAAGCTGAATTCATTATCTTTCCCCCTCCTCTCTTATTTACCTTACTATTTCTTTTTTTTTTAATAATAGCTTTCTATTTTCAAAATATATACAAAGATAGAAAATTCATCCTTGCAAAACCTTGTGTTCCAAATTTTTCTCCCTCCTTTCCTTTCATCCCCTCTCCTAGACAACAAATAATCCAATATAGGTTAAATATGTGCAATTCTTCTAAATATATTTCCACATTTATCATGTTGCATAAGAAAAATCAGATCCAAAAGGAAAAAAATGAGAAAGAAAACAAAAAAAGCAAGCAAATAACAAAAAGATGAAAATGTTGTAATCCACATTCAGTCTTTATATTCATATTCATATGAATATAATAATCCATATTCAGTCTTTATTGATGCAGATGGCTCTCTCCATCATAAGACCATTGGAATTGGCTTGCATCACTTCATTGTTGAAAAGAGCTACATCCATCAGAATTGATCATTGCATAACCTTGCTGCTGTGTACAATGTTTTCTTGGTCTTTCTCACTTCACTTAGCATCAGTTCATGTCAGTTTCTCCAGGCCTTTCTGAAATCATCCTGCTGATCATTTCTTCTAGAACAATAATCTTCCATAGCATTCATATACCACAACTTATTCAGCCATTCCCCAAGTGACAGGGATCCACTCCAACTTTACTATTTCAATAGACAGCATGTCATCCTCCAAATCTTCTAGATTTACAAACTGTTCCTATATTTTATCCTCTACTCCTCACTTTCTCTCACCCTGCCTCCATATCCACTGTTGACAAGTCCTATCAATATTATCATTTTAACATGTCTTATTTATTCCCCCCTTTCTCCTCTGCATTTTCTGTCATCCTGGAACAGAATTTCATCACATCAAATTGATTGTGCTAAAGTCATTCCTTCCCATCCCATTCAAATCAACTTCTGTGGTTCCCTATAACATCCAGCATCAAATAGAAATTCTTTTATTTGACTTTTAAAGCCCTTTATAACCCAGTCCCTTCTTACCTTTCCATTCTCATTATGCTCCCATGAATTCTGTGGTATAGTAACAATGAGCTTATTTCTATTCCTTTAACAGGACATTCATTATATCTCTCAACTCTGTGCATTTTGAGGCTATTCTCCATTCCTAGCAGTGAGGTAGTGTAATGGATAGAGTGGTATAGCCACAGTCAAGAAGACTCATCTTTCTAAATTCAATTCAAATCTCAGGCATTTATTAACTGTATGACTCTGGGCAAGTTACTGAACTATTTGCCTCAGTTTCCCTATGTGTAAAATGAGCTGGAGAAGGAAATACCAAATTATGTCAGTATCAAATTCATGTAAGTTCATAACCTCTCAAATGGGACCAAATGGGATAACATAAAAAGACTCAACAGCATTCCCTATTCCTGCAATTCTTTTCCTTCTCATTCCTATCTCCTGGCTTTCTTCAAGTTCCAGCTAAAATCCCACCTTCTATAAGAAATCTTTCTCCTTTTCTCTCAATACTCAAATCTTCTCTTTGCTAGTTACCTCCAACTGATCAAATGTAGATTTGTGTATTATATATGTGTTTATACATAGTTGTTTATATGTTGTCTCCCCATAAGAATATGATCTCCTTGAGAGCAAGAATTGTTGAGGGGTGTTGCCTTTCTTTGACTCACTAGCCATCAGCAGAGTGCCTGACATATAATAGGCATGTAATGAATAATTATTGACTTGGTTTTAGAGAAAATTTTGTTTCGAGCTATCTATGGACTTTAAAAATTCCCATAACTAATACAAACTAAAGACATTACACTTATTTAATCTTGTCTAGTTTGAGTATGGAACAGAAATAAGAAGAGGGAGGAAAAATTGGATCAGAGCTCAAAGCTAAGGACATAAAAGAGTAGAATTGTTTGTCCTTTGTTTTGCACAAAGTATTGAGCTTTCTATTCCTCTTCTTATACAATAATCATGTAGAGATGCTAAAATCTACTTTTGCCTAGAGTGACTCTTCATTTGCTTTGCATAAGTTTTGATTCCTTGAAAGTTATAGATTTTTTTTTAGATTCTCAAACATAGAGTATCTCCATGAGCACTTAAAAAAAAATTTGATGTTTACACTGGGGACCATAAAGATACAGCATGATTTCCCAAATGTATTTTTATTCAATTCTAGGTTCAGTTCATTGTCCATCTGGAGTACTTCTCCCAAATATCTACACATACAAAAGGACCAGTCATTCAACTGCATGTCATGTGTAGATGCAGGCATTTCTTATAGTTTTCTTTTCTTTTTTTTTTTTTTGCATGTCTCTAGGTTATTTCTAATTGCTAGTGACTTTCTACCCTAACTATATCATATTTAACTTGTTCTCAGTATATTTATATTATACAGGCATGCATACACAATACATATGCATATGTACATGTGGATATATATCATACATGCATGCATACATACATATAATCTTTTCTTCCTCATTTATAATGAAAATTCCAAAACTGCCTATTCACATTCTATGACCATTTTATAAATTGGGGAATGCAGAATAAAATGAGCAGAACCAATAGAACATTGTCTGCAGTAACAATAATATTGTTTTAAAAAAACTTTAAGTGAATAAGTCATTTTGATTATTATAAACACCTAAATTAACTACAAAGGATCTATGAAGGAAGCTGCTATCTGCATCCAAAGAAAGAACCAATAAATAGAATTATGATAAAATGATTTTACATGTACATTCACATTTGTGTCTAATAGTAGCCATCTCTAGGGTAGGAAAGAGAGGGAAGGAAAAAGAAGAAAAATACATGATAACTATTATATATTTAAAATTAATAGCAAGTTGCACATAATAGATTTGCAGTTTCATTTACAATCATCTTTTTAAATTTTTTTCTATTACATTATAGGAAGGCTTACATTTCATTAATTAAAAATAAGAAAATAGGTAAGTTCCTTGAGAGTAGAAATCATTTCATTCTTTGTATGTGTCCCTTTTCACAGTTCTTAGTACAGAGTAGATACTTAATAAACCTCTTTTTTTTTTCATTTTCCATTCTTTGGTATTAATGACTTATTTGAATTAATTAGATTAAAGCTACTATAATTATGGTGTCTTCTTATCTATAATTTTTCACTAGTTTGATGTTGTTTAGACTAATCCTACACATAAAATAAATAGCAATATGTATAAGGAAAAATAAAAGTACTTTTCATGTGGGTAGTGTGTATAATAGGCAGCATTACATAAGGGAGAACAAACTAGACTTGGAGTCAAGAAGGCCCATATTCAAATCCTGCCCTAGACACGTTTATTGGCTGTGTGACTCTGGGCAGTAGCATATCCTTTATTGACCTCAGATAATTCCCTAAGACTTAGCTAGCTACAGAGCAGGTGCTGATTTGTATTGATAAAGGGATTTTCCTCACTGGAAGATCCCTGTACAAGGAAAATCAAAGATTCAGTTCAAAAATAAGACTAATAAAAATATGAAGATAGGGTGGAGCTAGTACAGAAATACCTTATTATTAAGGAGAAGTTTTAAAAGAAAGACAATGTTTTGGGGAGTTAATAAAACTGGTCTCTGTCACTAATTCCCCTCCTGATCTTAGACAAATTATTCTATCTCTAAATACTTGATTTTGTTCATCTATAAAATAAGACTGAACTGCTTCTGCCCTAACATCCTATAACTAGGATAAATAGCCGCTTAAATGAATAAAAGAAGACCTCTTCTTGAGAGAAAAGGGAGTTTGTAGGCATAATGAGTAAATTTTTCTGAGAATAGTATAAAGCAGGGATGTCAAATATATGGGCTGTAACATTCCTGAATATGTACAATCTGTGAGCCACAGCAATTCTTATGTATGGGTTTATTGTTGCTGAATTATTTTAGTAATATTGGATTTCATGATCCCATGTAGGATTTTCTTGGCAAGGATACTGGAGTGGTATATCATTTCTTTCTCCAGTTCATTTCACAAGTGAAGAAATTGAGGCAAATAGGGGTAAATAAATGGCTTGTCAAGAGCTACATAGCTATTAAGTATCTGAGGATGGATTTGAACTCATAAAGATAAATCTTCCTGATTCTAAGCCCAGGACTCTATCTACAGCAGCACTTAGCTACCCCAATATTTGAGTTAATGACCCCTCTTTCTATTTGATTTTGACACCATATGTATAAGTGATAATCTGTGAAGTTTTTTTTTTTTTTTTTTTTTTTTTTTAATCTGTGAAGTTTTAGGAGAAACAGAAGTCAAACAGAATGGTAAAGGTTTTGGAAAGGTTCTATAGAGCCTTAAGAAGTGGCAAGTCCAAATTATGGAATTTTGATAGTGATTATTGACAATATGCTAAAAGGGGAAGAGTTACTGGTGGGAAATTCAGGGGAAGTCACAATACAATACAATACAATAAAAGAATAACAGCCAGATTTGGGACTCAGGGAAAACACTGAATGTATAGGCAAAGAAAAAGAGAAACATTTGGGGAGTGTTTCTAAGAAAAAACAACAAGACTTTGCAATAAGCATGAAGCAAGGAACACTAGATTGAAAATTACTCTGAAGTGTTTTTTGTTTTTTTTTTTTTGTTTTTTTTTTTTAGTTTTAAATGTCAGTAAGATGATAGAATTGCCTATTGTTATTTAAAAAGCAGGAAGCATCATGGAGGAAAGATAAGAAAGTCTGTGTTAGCTATGCTTAATTTAAATTATTGTTGGAACAATGAGTTAAAGATATCTATCTTATAATCAGAGTCCAGTGGGTGTTTCCAAATCTATAAAATGAGAGGGTTCTCTAGAAAACTTCTGAGGTCTTTTCTAAATCTATGATCCTATGACCATATGATTCATTCTATAATTCAGTTTAACAAGGGGTAAAATTTCTAGGCAGACAGGTAAAGTTATATGTTATCCTCCTAATTGGACACTTACCTCCAGCTCATTCTACACTCTGTCAGATTAATCTTCTGAAAATACTGCTTTGACATGGCACTCCTCAATTTAAAACTGTCATTGGCTCCTTTTTGCCTAGAGGATAAAGCCTAGGCATTATTCTGGTCTTCAAACTTCCCTGTAATATGGCTACATTCCTTTCCAGTCTTATCAATTGTTGTCTTTCTGGAAGACAATCTTCCTCTCCAGACAGCCTGGTTTTATCATTGTTCCTGGAACCTATCATGTGTATTCCTACATCTATGCTTTTGCTCATTTTGTCTTTTTACCCAAAATGTCCTCACTCTTGTCAGCTAATCTGAATCCTATACCTATCCCTTAAAATAATAGCTTAATTCCACCTGCTCTGTGTGTGTACTCTTCCCTCACCTTCCTTCACCACTTTCACTATCCCACTTCTTTCATCCCCTATAGCACTGAGCACACAGACCTTCAGTAAATGTTAATTAATTGATGGATTTTTGTTCAGTAGCTGATAGTTTTAATCTATGAATATCAGAGACACATATATTAGAATTTTAGTGTGAAAGAAAAAGTTACAGGGCTATTTGAGCTGGGAGGAGATAAGTGATTAGAATTGGAAGTGATTTTAAAGGTCATGTATCCTAACCCCCCTTTCATCCTATAATGAAAAAACTGATGTCAGTAGTACTGGGGCTACAACCCAGATGACCTGATATCTAGACAAGTATACTTTGCTTGGTTCTCTACAACATAATGAAGGCAATCTTCATGACCATATTTGCTGGCACAGTAGATAGAATGAGAAAGTTGAGGTCAGAAAGAGATTAGTTCATATTCTATCTCAGATGTTTCTTAGTTGTGTGACCCTCTCTTTTCCTCGATATCATCTGTAAAATAGAATTTACCTCCCAGGGTTGTTCTCAGCATAATATATATATATATATATATACACATAACTTTAAAAACAATAAAGCATTCTCTATAAGCTAGCCATTCTTATTATTGTTTTCAACTTCTACAGTGCCATATTTCATTCCTGACCTTATATTTTATAAATCCCTTAGTCCTTTTTCAAAATTCTTTTCAACATTTCTTCCAGGAAATCACTAGATTCATTTTAAATAAATGGCATGATGAAAAAGGGAATGGATCTATCTACTCCACCTAGAACTAGGCAAAATGTTCTTGATTACTAAATATCCATTCCATTTCTAAATATTAATTCCCTTTACATTACATTTAAGAATGTAAATATCCTATAATAACTAGCGTACATGGTACGCTAGGTCAATAGGCAGGAGTTATAATACCAAGGAAAAAGTCAGTCCAGTACAGGAAAATCAAGTGACAGGCTATTGATAGTAGCTGCCAAACAGGTAGGCAATTTGGCTGCTGAAAGAAAGCATGAATAATCAATAACATAAGGGTCCTAGCACAGAGGCTATGTATTGATATTGGGCTGCCAGTACTTATAATGTGCGGGGGTAAAGATTAATTTGGCTGGACAGTTTCTCTACACCCTCCAATTGGAGGTGATATTTTCATTGTGCAATTACAGAAGGCACAAGGAAGATAGAATTTAAGTGTGTACATTGTTGGGAAGATCTCAAGATAACTCAAGATAGAGATCTGGCTAGGGTCAGGGGCTCATTGGTGTTATTATAGAGTAGGTGAACATTAAATAATTAGATGGGATGGCTGTATTTGACACTTCAATTTGAAAATCACCAGATGATCATTAGTTAATTATCACAAATCCCTTGTGAGGAAGGCCAGTCCCATATTTCTCTTTCACAGATGAGGGAAGGAAACATAGCAAGACTGATCAAAAAATCAGCTTCTACTTAGCCATGGAAAGCCAGGAATAGGCTCAAGATTCCTTGATAATATGATGCTGAGTTCAAGTGAGAATACTAATAGTAACCTTTACTTGCCCTTTAAAATTTAAAATATGTGTTGACAATATGTTAGGAAACAGGTTTTCTTTTGACAAATCTTGAAGCAACTAAGAGGCATAATTAGAATTGGGATGACCTCGTTCAGGTCTTTCCTCAGGCACTTATTTGCTATATGACCTAGAGGAAAGTTTAAATTTTCCAAGTGCTTTGCAAATGCTATTTGGTTCTATCCTCAAAACAATCTTAGGAGGTAGGTGCTATTATTATTCCCACTTTACAGGTATGGAAACTAAGGCAAATAGAGTTTAAATGCTTTGCCCAAAGTCACACAACTAGTAAGTTCTGAGGCAGGATTTGAACTCAGGTTTTCGGGTTCAAGTCCAGCACTCCATCCATTGTACCTACTGGGTGCCTCATTTTGTTTCATGATCCCTATCTATAAAATGAGGATAAAAGTCCTTACCTCATAAGGCTATTGTGAGGATCAAATGAGATCAAACATGCAAATTGCTTTGCAAGTTTCAAAGTTATATAAATGCTAGTTATTTTTATTTCCTTCAAATAGCAATAGCAAAGGCTGTCAGGAAGATAGTATGGAGATTATAGTATATTAGAAAGGTTTTAAAAGGTTTAAATGTTTCTAAAAAGAAAATCTATTGTAGATTGAACTGAATTAGCTAGTGAAACCATATTAACTGTTATCTTTAGCTTTTGACCATAGAATTATTAAAGAACTTTAATGAATTTGGGATCTCATTAATGGATGTAAAAACCTTCAATGCCAAAGCAGACCTGGGACAGAAGTTACTCATACATTCTTAGGTGAGATGTTGAGCTGAAGGGAGGGCAGAAGACTCTGTTATGTACCTTCTCCCTTTTAACCACCAAAACAATCATTTATCACCCAGTTTCTCCAACAGATTATGGATATTAGGGTATGGGGCAAAGTGATGTACCACAATCATTTAAGCATTTTTCATTTCTCTACTCTCCAGTCATTTGCTGCATGAAATACCATGAAAGGCCAGTTATTCCTCTCACCACATACAGAGGCTGAGCCAAACCTTACCACCTCCCAACAATCACCACTTCCCTCTCCTCCCAGCCTGCCCTTGACCCAAAAAGTATGGTTAGAAATATAAGTAAATGAGCCAAGAAACAAACAAAAAAGACAGTGCAACTTAGGTACAGAAAGCATTTAGGACTGAGGGTAGGATAGCATTTGAAAAGACTTATTATTGGTTATTGTTTTTTGGTGTGCATGGGAGAGTTTTAAGAATTCAACCAAATTCCATGCTGAAATGTATTTTCTTATTTTGAATTGCCACTAACAAGAATAGAGAAAAATTCTGTCAGTCTAAGATTTACCCTAATATAGTACATTTTGATATTTTTCTTTGATACTAAGCTAGAAATTTGCACTTTGGGGGCATGACCGTCCAGCAAATTTTGCTTCCCTTAGTGTATGAAGCCTTGATTATTTCAACTTCCCCACCCCTGTAGCTCTTGGGATATAATCAAAAGTATAAGTCTGAACAAAAGACTGAATTCCAACTTTTATATAAACTGAGACAGTTTTCATTTGTTGTATGCACAATGCAGAATGCTGTGATTGTAAACTGTCAAATCTTTGTCAGGACCTTCCTTGTTTGGTATATATTGTGATCGACACAGCAGGGATAATGAAATGCATGTAATCCTGGGCTGTCAAGATGCCTTAGAAGGACTTCTATGTAGTCAGAAGTAGTCTAGCCTAGGGTAAAGAAGAAATCTAATCTAGCATGCAGGAGAGAGTATCTAGACCAGGAGATATAGAAGAAATGTGGCTGAGTACTTAGTAATTACATAGCAAAATGATGCTATTCCAAGGGGATCTTTTCTTATAGAATTTTGAGGACAGATTTCAATCTGTTTTAAAGCCTTTTACATCCTAAAAAAGAGAGTAATCACTACTCTGACAGAGTGATGTAGGGAGAGTAGTGGTGCCTTGTGTATATATATATATATATATACATATATATATATATATATATATATATAT
>JAJPUD010000989.1:358314-463402 GCA_023553655.1 Myrmecobius fasciatus | reverse complement strand
CTATTTTCTCCTGGCCTTATATTACATGTGAGTTTTATTGCATCATGATCTGAGAAGGATGCATTTACTATTTCTGCTTTTCTGCATTTGATTTTGAGGTTTTTATGCCCTAACACATGATCAATTTTCGTATAAGTTCCATGAACCCCTGCGAAAAAAGTGTACTCCCTTCTATCACTGTTCCTCCAGAGATCTATCATACCTAACTTTTCTAGCCTTTTGTTTACCTCCCTAACTTCTTTCTTATTGATTTTATGATTTGATTTATCTAATTCTGAGAGAGCAAGGTTGAGATCCCCCTCTAGTATAGTATTACTGTCTATTTCTCCTTGCATCTCTGTTAGTTTCTCCTCTAGGAATTTGGATGCTATACCACTTGGTGCATATATGTTTAGTTTTGATACCGCTTCATTGTCTATGGTACCCTTTAGTAAAATATAGTTTCCTTCCTTATCTCTTTTAATTAGATCTATTTTTGTTTTTACTTGATCTGAGATAAGGATTGCTACCCCTGCCTTTCTTTGTTCACCTGAAGCATAGAATATTCTGCTCCAGCCCTTTACCTTCACTATGTATGTATGTCTATGTTTTAGATGTGTTTCTTGTAAGCAACATATTGTAGGATTCTGGCTTTTAATCCAGTCTGCTACCCACTTCCATTTTATGGGAGAGTTCATCCCATTCACATTCACAGTTAAAATAACTATATCTGTATTCCCTGCCATCTTATTTACCCAGGGTTATGATTTTATCTTCCATTTTTCCTCTCTCCCTTTCCCCCTCCCCAGTACTTTATTTTTGATGACCACCTCCCACCAATAGTCCTCCCCCCTTTAGAGTCCCTCCCTCCCCTTTATACCTTTCCCCTAATCTTTCTATTAGTCTATCCCTTTCCTTTCCTCCTTTCCTTCCCACCTTCCCACAAGGAGGGTCAGGCCTTTCTTTGAAGCCAAATGTCTCTGATATACTCTCTTAGAGTCCAGTCTAATGAGAGTAAGGTTTACACAATACTCATTGCCCTCCCTTCTTTCCCTCAATTATATTAGATCTTCTATGTCTCTTTATGAGATTTTGCCTTATTTTACCTCCTTTATTTTTACTTTATTTTGCCTCTTTCCCCCTTTTTTCCAGTATGCTATCCCTTCCACCTCTAATTTCCTTTCCATTATTATCAAAGAAAAATCAAATTATATCCCAATTCTTTAAGGATACCTATAGTAGAAATATAGTTCTCAAGAGTTCTTTCCTTTTTACCTTTTTATGCTTCTCTTGAGTTCTGTATTTGGAGGTCAAATTTTTTGTTCAGATCTGGTCTTTTCATTAGAAATAGGTGAAATTCTCCTGTATCATTGAATGACCATCTTCTTCCCTGGAAGATGATGCTCATTCTAGCTGGATAACTTATTCTTGGCTGTAATCCAAGTTCTTTTGCCTTTCGGAATATCTGATTCCAGGCCCTTCGATCCTTTAATGTGGAAGCTGACAGATCTTGTGTAATTCTAATTACAGTTCCTCGGTATTTGAACTGTTTCTTTCTAGCTGCTTGCAATATCTTTCCCTTGGTGCGATAGTCCTGAAATTTGGCCACGATATTCCTTGGGGTTTTAATTTTGGGGTCTCTTTCAGGAGGTGATTGGTGAATTCTTTCAATGCCAATTATGCCTTCTGATTCTAAAACATCAGGGCAATTTTCTTTCATGATTTCCTGGAAGATAGCATCAAGATTCTTTTTTTCATCGTGGCTTTCAGGGAGTCTGATATTCCTTAGATTGTCTCTCCTGGATCTGTTTTCCAAGTCAGTTGTTTTTCCTAGGAGATATTTCATATTTTCTTCTATTTTTTCATTTTTTTGTTTTTGTTTGACTTATTCTTGAAGTCTTATTGAGTCATTTACTTCTATTTGTTCAATCTTAATTTTTAAAGTATTATTTCCTTCAGTTATCTTTTTTAGCTCCTTTTGTAGCTGGCCAATTGAATTTCTTGATTCAATGTATTCTTTTTCCATTTTGCAAATTTTATTTTTCAGTGAATTGTCTTTTTCCAATTCACCAATTTTGTTTTTCAGTGAATTGTTGTCTTTTTCCAATTCACCATTTTTATTTTCCAGTGAATTGGTGATTTTTTCCAATTCACCAATTTTGTTTTTCAGTGAATTGTTTTCTTTTTCCAATTCACCAGTCCTGTTTTCCCATTTTTGATATCTCTGTTGCCCTGATCTCAATTTATTTCCCCATTCTTATTCTAGCTCTCTTTTGAGATTCTTTATGCAATCTTCTAGGTAAGCCTTCTGAAAGGGAGACCAGATTAAGTCCGCCTTTGTGGCTTCATCTGGGATTGTTTTCATAATCTCAGGATCTGGGGACTGCTCTACTTTTTCTCCATAAAAGCTGTCTAATGTGAGAACTCTCTTCTGCTTCTTACTCATGGTTTTGAGTTGAGGTATCAGTCACCAGCAGGGAATACTGCAGCAGTTTCAATTTGCCCTGGGGCAGTTTGCCGAGTTGACTTCTGGTCTGAGGCTGGTCGGGCTAGATCTGCACTAGGACCACGTTTTCAGCTACTGTCAATCCACCCTTTACCAAAGGCAGATCTGTCAAATCACCTGCCTGCAAGCAGAGCAAAGTGGCCCAGGCGTCTCCCAGGGGCTTCCTGGGAGCCTAAAATCTGCCCCTCTATCGCAGCCCTGACTTCTGCCCCGGCTGGTTTCTAATCGCGACCAGCGGCCGATTCCTCTGAGACTAACCTCCAGAGTTTTTTCAAGGTAGATTGTTGATAGAAGTGAGTTGTAGTCCAAGTGTTTGGTGGAGCCCTCACTCCAAAACCAGTTTGGAGGCTCAATTTGTCTGGGTCTGAGGGAAGGTCTCAGGAGCTCACAGAGAATGCTGTCTGCAGTTCGCCATCTTGGCTCCGCCCCCGGTGGATTCTTTCAATGTCTATTTTGCTCTCTGGTTCTAGGATATCAGGGCAGTTTTCCTTAATAATTTCTTGAAAGATGCTCTCCAGATCTTCCTTTTGATTATGACTTTCAAGTAATTCAACGATTATAACATTGTCTCTCCTGGAACTATTTTATAGGTCAGTTGTTTTTTCAATGAAGTATTTTACATTTTCTTCTGTTTTTTTTTTATCCTTTTGAATTTGTTTGCTTGATTCTTGACATCTCCTAAAATCATTAGCTTCCATTCACCCAATTCTAAATTTTAAGGAGTTGTTTTCTCCGGTTAGTTTTTGTACTCCCTCCCCATTTGGCCAATTCTACTTTTTAAGCAGTTGTTTTTTTCCAAGCTGTTGACTCTTTTTTCACAATTCTCTTGCATCGCTTACACTTCTTTTCCCATTTTTTCTATATATTTTATATGATAATTAACCTTTTTGAGCTCTTCCATGAATTTTTTCTGGGCTTGGGACCACTTCCAGTTCTTCTTTGGGGTTTTGCCCATAGATGAGTTTATGTTTGGATCTTCCCTGTCACCATAATAATTTTCTATGATCAGCTTATTCCCTCCCCCTTTTTTGTCTTAAAAGCTGCTCCCAGAGAGGAAGAGATATTGTCTCATGCTTCTTGTGCCAATGGCTACAGGCCATGGGTATTTATCGGGTGCTTCACTGATGTTCTCTTGATACCCCTAAAGAACACATATGGTGCTGAGCTGAGAGGATATGGTGAGGTGGGGTGACTGGAACTGTTGTAAATGATAGGGATCTGGCAGCTTACCTGGTCCTGAACTGGGATTCTAATAGTGGTATCTGGAAAGTGCTGAGGCTGATAGGGTGTTTCTGTATTTCCCCAAGACTACATTGAAACATGTGAAAGTCTGGCTTCTACAGACTGCCTGTTTGCCCAGGGCTTTGTTGAAGCTTGGTGCCAGTAAGCACTGTAGGCTGGCTGTTTGCTTAGATATCCAGAGGGTTGCAATTGTTTTCCCAAGGTTGTGCTGAGCACATGCAAGTCTGGCTGCTGGAGGATATTCATTTGCTCAGGATTATACTGAAACACAAAGTGGTCTTTGGCTATGGTGAGATGCATGAGGAGTCCTAATGTTGGTATTTGACTGCTCTATTACACTTGGACTCAGAATCTTCCATTGGTTTGCCTAGGTGGGGCTTGCTTCTGGGTTGCTGGAATGCTTCCTGTCCTGGACTAGATTTTGCCAATCTTCCTAGTTTCTTGGGCTAAAAGATTGGTTCACCCCATATTTTTGCTGGTTCTGCTGTTATAGGATTTGTTTTGAGGCATTATTTTATAGTTGTTTAAAGATAAATATGTTAGAGTTATGGCAACTTATTGCTTATTTCACTATCTTGGCTCCTGGAAGTCTGCTGCTGTCACTGCTTCTTCTTCTTCTTCTTCGTCTTCTTCTTCATCATCATTTTCTTCTTCTTTTCCTCTTCTTTTTTCTTCTCTTCCTCTTTGTCCTTTTTCTCTTCCTTCTTTTCCTCCTCCTCTTCCTTCTCCTTCTTATGTTTAGTGCTTATCTCTTTTCCTATCTTGAATAATTTTATTCTTGATTTTTCTGTGTTTGCAGATTGGGAGCCTTGACCAAGTACAAATTCTTTATCTAGGAGTTTAAGCATGCAGCACAGTTTTAGGAATACAGGACAAGGATAGACTACAATAATCAGCTGAATATACAATATGGTTGATGTAACAGATGGCATTAAATGAACCAGGGTGGAGTTCATAAAGCATGGGCAGCAGTCTTGTTCAGCTTTATTTGAATTTGATCTGGTGAGGTCTAAGGAGGGCTGACAAGCCAGAGTTCTCTCTGATACTATGAATCTTATTGGCAGATAGAGATGATTTGACATGATTATTTTTTTACCATTGGATACGTTTTGCAATTACACATTGAGCTCCTGCCCAATTTACTTTAGGAGTTGAGGAGGTAAATATCCCTGTCTGCCTTTGATTTTTTAAATCATCTACCCAGTGACTATAGTCTTGTTCTGGCTTATTTTTTTCAACATAGAGTATAGCATGCTCAAAATTCAATCTGCTATTGATCCAAATTAAACATATATATTTCTATATGATATTTCTAGCCAAGGCAACCTTACTAATTCTTTCTCTTGCTCTGAACTTACTTTATTACAATGTCAATCTTAAATGTATGTAGTTATTTACATGTTGCATCTCTCATCAGAATGAAAGTTCCTTGGAGACAGTAGTTTTACTTATCTTTTTTTATCCCTATCACTTAACATAGTGTTTCAAACAAAGTTAAGTACTCAATAAAGAAAGCAAAAAAAAAAAAAAAAACATTGTCCTGCCCTCAAAAAGCTTATAGTCTAATGGCAGAAGACAATATTGAGAAATACAGGAAATCAAGAAGATGGTAGGTAGAGTGAAGAACAAAATACCCAACTAGAGACATGGTAGAGAAAAATTCAGAATGTTACTTGGAAAGGAATTAAATATTACTGGCTCAGGGCACCCTTTTAAAATGGAAGATTTTATATCAATGTTACAGAATAATAGTATTTGAGAGTCAGAAGAGACTTCAATGACCATCTACTTAACCTGTACTTCAGAAAGAACTTCCCTCAACAATATATGTGAAAAATGAGCTTGTCCTTTCAGTAATTTTTTTTTCTAATAAGTGACAACTCTCTTACAAAAGTCTACCAAACAAAAGTCCAGTATACTACAATATTAGGCAACAATAAACAAAAATGCCTTTTTAAATATCACTCTTGAATGATATTTAATTCATAGATAAGACATATTAAAGTACTACTGAAGTACAATTCTTATGTTCATTGTTTGACACCTACTTCAACTGACAATAATCATGAAGTTTTCATATCAAGGATGTACATCTAGGTCAGTTATAGATCTGAGTCTATTTCCCTAAGATACATTTTTGTTCTTGTTTTACATGAAGACATATACACACATACACATATATGTATGTATACATGTACACAAAACCTAAGATGGCATGTTCATTAAACTTGTAGGTGACACAAAGTTTAGAGTGATAGGTATATGAAAGTGATAATTCAGAAAAGTCTTAGTCTGGGCTAAGATTAATGAAATGAAATACAATAAGGAAGAAGGCTTATGCTTGGGTTAAAACCACCATCTTCAGTGTCATATGAATGAGGTATGTAGCAGTTTATCTTAACAGCAGTTCATCTGAAAAAGATATATCATGAACTTCAATCTGCTTAAGATTAAAGTGAGTTTTTTTGGGGGGTGGGGCTGAGGAAGTTGGGGTTAAGTGACTTGCCCAGGGTCACACGGCTAGCAACTGTTAAGTGTCTGAGACCAGATTTGAGCTCAGGACTGGTGTTCTACCTACTGTGCCACCTAGCTGCCCAAAGTGAGGTTGTTTTAAGAGAGTCTTTTTAAATGTTTATTCTATTTTCTTTATTATTTTATAAAAAACAATTTAAAAAGGAAAAACAGAAAAGGAAAACAAAACAAAACAAAACAGAACATCATCATATGCCCAATAGAACATCAGGGAGACTTCAAAATATGTTACAATAAATTACCAGTTCAAGAAAGGATATATAGTAGTAAATGAAATTATATTCATAAGTGTCCATTTTTCTTCACTTCCTTGTAGATTATTCTTTTGTTCTCTGCATGCACACACATACACACACACACACACACACACACACACACATCTTTCCTATCCCTACTAACTCTTTGCTTTAGTTCTGCTCCTTAATTTGCCTACCTATTATTTAACCTCCTCCCCATCTATGGATCCCTCCCTTGTCTTCTTCCCCCCACCTTTTGCTTCCCCCTCCACATAGCTCTCCCCCTTTATTTTTTTATAGATTTTGGAGAGTGCTATATCCTTCATTGTATATATATATGTAGTGTTGCCTATTTAACCCATTCCTGATGTGAATAGGTTTTCAGAACTACAAGCCCTCCTCCTCCCTCTAATGCCTCTATGTTTATTCTTCCTCTGCACCTCATTTGTATTACACAGTTACTATTTTTACCTTAATTCTGTTCCATTCTTTCTTTTGAGCAACCCAATTGCTAATATCATTCTTAAAATATGCTGTATATTTCCATGTAAAAAACATAAACAGTTTGTCTATATGAAGTTCCTTGAAATTGATCTTTGATATTGGCTCTTATATGTTAAATTTCCTATTGAGTTAAAGCTTGGTTGAAAGTCCTAAAAATCTGTAAGTTGGCTCAATATCCATTTTTTCATTCAATATTAAAGTAACTTTTCTCAGTATGATATTTTTGGCCACTGGGCTAGTTCTTTTGATTGCCAGTATATATGATTTCAGGACCTGTGGTCTTTTATTGGCTGCTGATTAGTCCTGTACAATTCTAATTGTAGCTCTACTATATTTGAATTGTTTTTTTCTTATTTCTTGTAAGATTTTCTTTTTGATCTGGAGGTTTTAAAATTTGGCAATAATATTCTTATGTATTTTCCACAAAGGATCTATTTGAGATAATAATTTTTAGATATTTTTCTATTTCTGTTTTTCCCACATGTTCAATCACTCCAGGACAATTTTCTTGGATTATTTCTTGCATTATTGTGTCCCTGGGTCTTTTTTTGGTCACAGCTTTCAGGTAGTCTAATTATTTTTATATTTTCTCTTTTTGATTTGTTCTCCAGATCTATTGTTTTTCTTATGTTTCATATTCTGTTTTATTTTTTCATTTTTTATATTCTCTTTTGTTATTTCTCAGTCTTAAAGCTACACTGGCTTCCCCTTGCCCAATTCTAATTTTTAAAGAGTTATTTTGTTGTTTTCATCTCTAAGACTTTATATCTCCTTTTCTAGTTGGTTAACTTTTTCCCATAATCTTCTTGCTTTTTGTTTTCATTTTTAGTTTTCTTTGAATGTCTCTCATTTGATTTTAAAATTTTTCTTGAGATCTTATATAAATTCTTTCTAGACAGGAAGCCATTTAGCATTATTCTTTGTAGCAAAGAAGCTTTTTTACTTCAGTATCCTCTTCTGAAGATGAACCCCTGTCATCCCTGTTCCTATAGAAAGTTTTTAAGGTCAGGTTTTTTTCTTGTCAGCTCATTTTTTTTAAATGAAAAGTATTAGTGCAAGCAACTCTAATTGTGAGGGGGGTATAGTGCCTCTAGCTTCATGTCAGCTCTTCCTTTTGACCTGGAACCTCAAACCAAGAGCTCCACCCTCCTGCAAGTGAACCCAGTTCTAGTGTCCCTGCCTCACTCATTGGGTGTGTTGGTTCCTTCTTGCCTAGAGCTGTATTTCTGCAGCACAGCTGGACCTGGCATTCCTAAACAGCAGAGGCTCTCTCAGTCTTAGGAGACTCAGAACCCTAATTCCACAGCAGTCCAGAGGTGAGGCTCCTGCCAAACCTAGCTAGCCCAAGGGTCCCTACTTGGTGTTTTTGCAGAGCTAGCCTTCACTTCACACTGATTAATCCCCTATGGGATCTTTCTTTGGATCTTCTTGGGTTGTACAAGGAGGACTCCTGTTCTGCTCCAAGTCTTCTTGACTTTTTTACAAGTCTATGTTCATTCTGAGGCACAAATTTGTTCTGTTTGTGGGGAAAATCTGGAAGGTTTGAAATTTACTGGCCTATTCCTAGAACAGGGTCTCTAGAGAGAGGATTTGCAGGAAGGCATGGAGAAAAATCATGTAAGATCAAATATTGATGGGAATGTTTCTTCAAATACTATAGATTATAAACTTTCCATGAGATTATGAATCCATTAAAATGTTAAATATTAGTGTATGTCTATGTTGTTAGAAAATAAATAAGTAGACTGGTGGTGGCAATTCTGGTTTCTCTTTCATAAATGGATAATAGAAATACACCAAACAACTTCACTTTAAGAGTATGGTATGTATTCTCTTACATTCATTCAATATTCCCTAAATGATAGGCAGTCTCATTCATTTGAATCAAATCAATATGGAAAGAAATAGCTCTTCATCCAGCTCATAGCACAATTGGCTGGCAGAGAATAGGTACCTAATAAATGTCAGTTGACTTGAAAAATCAAACTCATATACATAACTGTGAAGTAGATAAGGAACAAATAAGGATCACCATTTGTTACTATAAATAATTTCTACATAAAAATGAAATCATTCCCTAATTCCCAATACTTTCCTTCCAGTTTAAATGGAACTAACACAGAATTCAAATTTCTCCCTTTCCTGCTAATGATTTTTTCATTAATGATGGTATATTTTCTTTAATTAATGTCCCCAATGCAACCACTTTGGTTATCTGACATTTATTGCATTTTTAGTTTGAACCAGTGGAGGAGATACATTGAAAGTTGAATTATGGGGCAATAATTTTGTACATTTGAAATAGATTCTCACCTCCATTAAATAATCAAGTTTCTCATTTTCAACGAATATCAAAAGCTAACAACTGTCTTCTATTTTTATGCTTATATCTAATCAATCAACAGAAAAAAAAAGAAGAAGTAAATAGGTATGGAAGAAAAATATCACCCACTGGAAAGCAAAATTCAATTACTCAAAGTTAATCTTCAAAATTGATCAGAAAGCCTAGTTTTATGACATAAACTGGAAAATGGATTTTCATTATAACCCCCTGAGAGGTAAACTCTTTCTTGATTTATCTAGAGGTAGAAGAAGTTACCACAGATTGCATGGGAATAGAATAGAGATATTTCAGACATTTCTACTTCTTTGTTTGTGGCTAGGCTCTGTGGCAAAACTGGCCACATAGTCTAGGAAAATAAAGTGGAAAGCAGATCTAATCAATGTTTATAAAACTGTAAAAAAAGGGATGGCAATGAAAATATAATACTGTAACTTTGGGGAATGTCACCATTGGCATTCAAAAAGGGCATCTTGGGAAATAAAATAAAATACTACTTATAGAGTAGGTTCTAGCTTTATAGAAGCCAGGGCTCCAGGAGGCAATTATGACTGAAAGTATATGTGAGTTAAAGAGAAAATTAAATAAATTCATGGGTATTCACTCTATAAGTAGTTCCTCATTACCATTTTGTGTCATAGAATTGTAGGGCCACAAAGAGGTTTTGAAATCTTATATAACTCCTTTGCTTTCAGACATGAAGACTGAGTCTTGGAGGGGAAAAGTGGGGTAAGTGACTTATCCAAGTTTACATAGCCATTTAGTAGCAGAGGCAAGACCAGCACTCAGGCAATGCTTTTTTCAAAGTGACTTTTTGTTGTTGTTGTTGTTGTTGCTTTTTTGCTGAGGCAATTGGGGTTAACTGACTTGCCCAGGGTCACACAGCTAGGGAATGTTAAGTGTCTGAGACTAGATTTGAACTCAGGTCCTGCTAATCTCATGGCTGGTGCTTTATCCACTGTGCCACCTAGCTGCCCTTCAAGTGATTTAATAGTAGTTCATTTATATGGAACTTTATAGTTCACAAAGCATTTTCCTCATAGCAACTCAAAGATATAAATTATGAAAATACACACCCAATATGTGTATAACTATATCTATGTCTGTCTCTTAGAACTAGAATTGAAAAGAATCACAGAAGATAGCCTTCTCAGATTACAGAGGACCAGTGAAATTAACTATGGTAACTTCCCTAAAGTCACAGAAGTAATAAGGAGTCAAGGTCAGGAATTAGAGGCAAGCAAACACTAGAGTTCCGATTCTCTTTATTGCATCTTGCTGCCTCCTAACTATTATTTCATTTTATAGATAAAAATTTTGAGATTCAGAGAATCTACATGATTTGTTCAATCATAGGATTGGGGGGGTTGAGATGAAAATCCAGATTTCATTGCTCTCAGAATAGTGTTTTTTTCCCCACTGTATTACTTAGTGTCAAATCTCTGAGATAAAAACTGTATTGGTCTATAATAAAGAACAGTATTTTTTAATGGGTGGAGGGAGAGGGGGATGAAGGGAAATCATTTTAATGCTGCCTCAGATTTTGGTATATCAGGAGAGAGTTTGATGAATGAGGAGGAAAGTACTACAAGAAACAGTGAACAGAAACAATAAAACTTTTCCTATTTCAAAGCTTTGTCTAAGTCTGAAATGGATCTCAATTTCTTTTGGGGAATGGAATGTTATTAATTTGTAAACTAGATTTTTAAGAAATTATAAGATCTGAATGCCATCCACCTTGACAAACCCTATGATTTTAAACTAGGAGGGATATGGTAAATGTTTATTGAATGAAGTATCAGGTAGCCTACCCATTTCACTTTTGCATCTCTCTTATGCTTAGGAAGCTATATCTTCATTGTTAAGCTAAAAGTTGACTCTTTGAAATTTCTACCCATTTTTCCTGGTTCAGCCATACAGGTTGAAATGTGATAGTTATTATATCATGACCTACAACTGCTTCCTCTTTCTCCTGAGTTTTCTCTCTCCAAGCACCAATTATTTCTAGTTCTTCCAACCAGTCTTCGTATGTTGTAAACTTGAGACTCTACCATTTTGGTTATACTGGACTCTAGTTTATCAACATCCATTCTAAATAAATTGTGTTATCCAGAACTAAACTCAATATATTGGGGTGGTGTGACTATATCCAAGTATATATGGATTCTAATCAATTTGTCCTGGAATTTGTAGCTCTCCTAATATAGCTTAAGGGTGCATTAATTTTTGTTATTGCTGTTATCAGTTGTCATATCGTTCTATTGACTTTCTTTGAGTTTGCAGTCCATTACAATAATCAGAAACCTATCAGGTAAATTACTATCCAGCCATGTATCCTCATCTTGTACTCCTAAAGTCAGTTTTTTCAACCCATAATATATTATATTTTACCTTATTAGTTTCATCTCAATGTTTCTAGTCTGCAAGATTTTTTTCATATCCTGCCCTCATCATCCACTTTATTATTTTCCTTGCTTTGTGTCATCTGAATATTTTGTAATAATGCCATTGATTTTATCCAAGTATCTAATAATAACCTGTGACAGCCCAGGTTGAGGAACCAATTCATGGGACATTCCACTGGAGACCTCCTAAGTTGACACTGAAAAATTGAATTGCTCTTTGTGTTTGGCCTTTCAATTTCTGAATTTAATTGTGTTATCATTTAGGTCACATTTCTATATCCTTTCCCTAAAGAATAATTTGAGATATTTTAATGTACACTTTGCTAAAATCTATATGATATATTTATTTAATTTTCTTGATCTATCATTTTAATAACCTTGTTTATAAAAGAAAATAAAGATTATTTGGCATGATATGTTATTAAGGAAGATATGCTGATTCTTTGTGATGACTGTTTCCTTTCTTAAATATTCATTCACTATTTCTTTAAAAATATGTTCTAGAATTTTGATAACCTTTGAAGTTAAACCCATTAAGATGTGGTTTTCATAATCTATTCTTATATCTTCAGAAAATGATGAAAATACTTTCCTTCCAGTGACAAAATACTTCTGTTTTCTATAATGTTTTCACATATCACTGATGGTGATCCAGAAATCTCATCTTCTTATTCTTTAAGCCCTTGAGATATAATTTATCTGGGCCATATAAATTTAATTCATCAAGGATGACCAGATCATCTTTTATGATCACCATTGAATATTGCCTTCTTATTATCCATTTTTCTTTTCAAGTCATTCTTCTTGGCAGAAAAAATAGAAGACAAAGAACAAAGGAGTATCTTTGCCTGTTATCTGTTGTTATTAATCATCATCCCATCCAATACTAATAAAGGTTCTAGTCTTTTTTTGTTCCTCTTCTTTTCCTCAGTATCACTAATACAAACCCCAAGAACCCTTTTTTCTTATTCTTTGCTTTCCTAATAGTGCTGGAACCTTATTTCCATGTTTAGTACAGATTAGAGCCTACAGAAGGAGAATTTCAACAATGGCTATTATTTCCAGGGATGTCTTCATTCAGGACATGGAATTTGAGCTGGACCCTAAGATACAGGTATCATTCAGATGGAAAAAGAAGGGCAGAACATTCATGCCATTGGACATCACTTAAATAGTAAAGAGGAGAATGATCTGAATTAAAACTTCAAAACTGAAATCCAGAAACTATATTCTGATTAAAAACTGAGCAAGACAATCTAGTATTTGATAAATCCCCAAACTCCAGCTTCTGAAGTAAGAACTCACTATTTGACAAAAATTGCTGGGATGACTGGAAAATAATGTCAGAAAATTGATGTAGACCTACATCTCACACCCAATACCAAAATAAGATCAAAATGAATACATGATTTGGGCACAAATGATGATACCATAAACAAATTAGGAGAACAAGGAATAATTTATCTATCAGATCTTTGGAAAAGGGAAGAAGTTGTGACCAAAGAACTAGAGCACGTTATGAAAGAGGTTCAGTGATCCAAAGCAATCCAAATAGACTTTGGACAAAAAATACCATCTGCATCCAGAAAAAGATCTAAGGAGACTGAATGTTTATCAACACATGCTATGTTCACTTCTTTTTTTCTGTTTTTTAATCTTTTCCATTGTTTTTCCCTTTTGCTCTGATTTTTCTTTCCCAACATGATTTATAAAGCAATGTGCATTAAAAATAAACTTACAAAAAATCTGAGCAAGAATCCCCAAAATTATAAGAAATAGTAGGATTACGTTTCCTCCTCTTTTTTTTTCATTTTGACATAGCATAGTAAATAAAAAAATTCAAGAGATTTTTATTTTTGGGGGGGAGAAGAATTCAAACTTCTAGGTCTCAGTAGTCTCTTTGTATTTTCATTAATCTACTAAAATTCCTCTTTCATTCTTCTACATGGACTATAAGAAAAAGTCCAAACTACCCAGTCTGGCATGCCAAGACCTTCAGAATCTAGTTCTCATATTTTTTCTCCAACTATATTTTCCAGGCATAGAATTCATTATCCCTCACTTCCACTTTAAAGAATCCCACCCTTTCTTTATTTAAGATGCAGCAAAAGCATCACCTTTACATGGAGTTTTTTTTATCTTTTCCCAACCTAATTTCTAGTGTATAGAAATTAATAGTACTACTGCATAGAAGGAATTTGGAAAGTATTTATTACTATTTTTAGGGTTTTTTTTGTTAAAGCTTTTTATTTGCCAAACATATGCATAGGTAATTTTTCAACACTGACCCTTGCAAAGCTTTCTTTTACATATTTTTCCCTCCTATCCCCCACCCCTCTCCTAGATGGCAGGAAGTCTAATACATGTTAATTATGTTAAAATATTTGACAGATCGAATATGTGTATACATATTTAAGCAGTTATCTTGCTGTACAGGAAAGGAAAAAAAAAACCTGAGAAGGAAAACATAATGCAAGCAAACATCAATAGAGAGTGCGAAAATGCTATGTTGTGGTCCAGACTCAGATCCCACAGGCCTCTCCCTAGGTGTATATGGCTTTGTTCATCACTGAATAGCTGGAACTGGTTTGAAACATCTCATTGTTGGAGAGAACCATGTCCATCAGAATAGATCATTGTATAGTCTTATTGTTGCCCTGTACAATGATCTCCTGGTTCTTCTTGTTTCACTCAGCATCAGTTCATGCAAGTTTCTCCAGGCCTCTCTGAAATTGCTGGTCGTTTCTTACAGAACAAAAATATTCCATGACATTCATATACCATAGTTTATTCAGCCACTCTCCAATTGATGGGCATCCATTCAGTTTCCAGTTTCTAGCCACTACAAAAAGGGCTGCCACAAGCATTTTTGCACATGTGGGACCCTTTCCTTCCTTTAAGATCTTTTTGGGATATAGGCCCAGTAGAAACACTGCTGGGTCAAAGGGTATGCACAGTTTGATAACTTTTTGAGCATAGTTCCAAATTACTCTCCAGAATGGTTGGATCCATTCACAGCTCCACCAAAAATGTATCAGTATCCCACTTTTCCCACATCCCCTCCAACATTCGTCATTATCTTTTCCTGTCATCTTAATCAATCTGACAGGTGTGTAGTGGTACCTCAGAGTTGTCTTAATTTGCATTTCTCTGATCAATAGTGATTTGGAGCACCTTTTCATATGACTAGAAATAGTTTTAATTTCTTCATCTGAAAATTATCTGTTCATATCCTTTGACCATTTATCAGTTGGAGAGTGGCTTGAATTCTTATAAATTTGAGTCAATTTTCTATATATTTTAGAAATGAGGCCTTTATTAGAACCATTAAATGTAAAAATGATTTGCCAATTTATTGCTTCCCTCCTAATCTTGTCTGCATTAGGTTTGTTTGTTCAAACACTTTTTAACTTAATATAATCCAAATTATCTATCTGATGTTCAATTAAGACTTCCAGTTCTTCTTTGGATACAAATTCTTTCCTTCTCCACAGGTGTCAGAGGTAAACTATCCTATGTTCCTCTAATTTGCTTATAATATCACTCTTTATATCTAAATCATGAACACATTTAGAGCTTATCTTGGTATATGGTGTTAGGTGTAGGTCAAGCCCTAATTTCTTCCCCAGTAGTTTCCAACTTTCCCAGCAGTTTTTGTCAAATTGTGTGCTCTTATCCCAAAAGCTGTTTTGTGGTTTAGTTCGTATAGCTCATGACTGTTCCTTGACAAATAGATTCCCAAATATTTTATACTATCGACAGTTATTTTGAATGGAATTTCTTTTTGTATCTCTTCCTGCTGAACTTTGTTGGTAATATATAAAAATGCTGATGATTTGTGTGGATTTATTTTGTATCCTGCAACTTTGCTAAAGTTGTGAATTGTTTCTAGCAGTTTTTTAGTTGAACTCTCTAGGGTTCTCTAAATATACCATCATGTCATCTGCAAAGAGTGATAATTTGGTTTCCTCATTACCTATTCTAATTCCTTTAATCTCTTTTTCTTCTCTTACTGCCAAAGCTAACATTTCTAATACAATATTAAATAGTAATGGTGACAGTAGGCAGCCTTGTTTCACTCCTGATCTTATTGGGAATGGGTCTAGTTTGTTCCCATTACATATGATGCTTGCTGATGGTTTTAAATAGATGCTACTGATCATTTTAAGGAAAAGCCCATTTATTCCTATACGCTCTAGTGTTTTTAATAGGAATGGGTGCTGGATTTTATCAAATGCTTTTTCTGCATCTATTGAGATAATCATGTAATTTTGTTAGTTTGGTTATTAATATAATTGATTATGCTGATAGTTTTCCTAATATCGAACCAGCCCTTGCATTCCTGGTATAAATCCTACTTGGTTATAGTGTATTAGTCTGGGGATGACTTTCTGTAATCTTATTGCTAATATCTTATTTAGGCTTTTTGCATCCATATTCATTAGGGAAATTGGTCTATAGTTTTCTTTCTCTGTTTTCATCCTACCTGGTTTAGCTATCAGTAACATATCTGTATCATAAAAGGAATTTGGTAGTACACTTTCTTTCCCTATTTTTTCAAATAGTTTATATAATATTGGAATTAATTGTTCTTTGAATGTTTGGTAGAATTCACATGTAAATCCATCTGGCCCTGGAGATTGTTTTCTTAGGGAGTTGATTAATAGTTTATTCTATTTCTTTTTCTAAAATGGGCTATTTAAATAATTTATTTCCCCTTCTGTTAACCTGGACAGTCTATATTTTTGTAGATATTCTTCCATTTCATTTAGATTATAAAATTTGTTGGCATAAAGTTGGGCAAAGTAACTCCTAATTATTGCTCTAATTTCCTCTTCATTGGAGGAAAGTTCTCCCTTATTTTTGAGACTAACAATTTGATTTTCCTCTTTCCTTTTTCTAATCAAGTTAACTAAAGGCTTATTTATTTTGTTGGTTTTTTCATAAAACCAACTCTTAGTTTTATTTATTAATTCAATAGTTTTCTTATTTTCAATTTTATTGATCTCTCCTTTTATTTTTAGAATTTCCAATTTGGTATTTAATTGAGGTATTTTAATTTGTTCTTTTTCTAGTTTTTTTTTAATAGTAAGCTCAATTCATTGATCTTCTCTTTGTCTATTTTATGCAAGTAAGCACCTAGAGATTATAAAATTATGCCTTATAACTGCTTTGGCCGTATCACACAAATTTTGGTATGTTGCCTCATTGTCATTCTCCTGGATGGAATTATTGATTGTGTCTATGATTTGCTCTTTCACTCATTCATTCTTTAGGATTAGATTATTTAATTTCCAATTAACTTTTGGTCTACTTTCTCCTGGCCTTATATTGCATGTGATTTTATTGCATCATGATCTGAAAAAGATGCATTTACTATTTCTGCCTTTCTGCATTTGATTTTGAGGTTCTTATGCCCTAACATATGGTCAATTTTTGTATAAGTTCCATGAACTGCAGAGAAAAAAATAAACTCCCTACTGTCTTCATTCAATTTTCTCCAAAGATCTATCATACCTAACTTTTCTAACAATTTGTTTACCTCCCTAACTTCTTTCTTATTTATTTTTTGATTTGATTTATCTAATTCTGAGAGAGCAAGGTTGAGATCCCCCACTAGTATATTTTTGCTGTCTATTTCTTCTTGCAGCTCTCTTTACTTCTCCTCTGGGAATTTGGATGCTATACCACTTGGTACATATATGTTTAGTATTTATATTGCTTCATTATCTATGGTACCCTTTAGTAAAGTATAGTTTCCTTCCTTATCTCTTAATTATATCTATCTTTGCTTTTACTTGATCTGAGATCAGGATTGCTATTCCTGCTTTTTTTTGTTCACCTGAAGCATAATAACTTCTGCTCTAGCCCTTTACCTTCACCCTGTATGTGTCTCTATGCTTTAGATGTGTTTCTTGTAAGCAGCATATTGTTGGATTCTGGCTTTTAATCCAGTCTTCTATCCGCTTCCATTTAATGGGAGAGTTCATCCCATTCTATTTATTATTATTTTGACACAAGTTTTTTAGGTGCAGAATTTCAGATCCTTGTTTTCCTTTGTTAGTCAATTAACAAGTGATTATTAAGAGCCTACAGTGTACACACCTGTCAGATTGGCTAAAATGACAGGAAAAGATAACGATGAATGTTGGAGGGGATGTGGGAAAGCTGGGACACTAATACATTGTTGGTGGAACTGTGAATGGATCCAACCATTCTGGAGAGTAATTTGGAGCTATGCTCAAAAAGTTATCAAACTGTGCATACCCTTTGACCCAGCAGTGTTTCTATTGGGCCTATATCCCAAAGAGATCTTAGAGGAGGGAAAGAGACCCACATGTGCGAGAATGTTTGTGGCAGCCCTTTTTGTAGTGGCTAGAAACTGGAAACTGAATGGATGCCCATCAATTGGAGAGTGGCTGAATAAATTGTGGTATATGAATGTTATGGAATATTATTGCTCTGTAAGAAACGACCAGCAAGACGATTTCAGAGAGGCCTGGAGAGACTTGCATGAACTGATTATGAGCGAAATGAGCAGAACTAGGAGATAATTATACACATTAACAACAATATTACATGATGATCAATTCTGATGAACATGGCTCTCTGCAACAAAGAATTGTCTCAAACCAGTTCCAATTGTTCACTGAAGAAAACCATATGAGGGATATGAGAGAGGGATATGAAATATGGACCACAACATAACATTTTCATGCTCTCTATTGAGGTTTGCTTGCATTGTGTTTCCTTTCTTTGATTTTCTTTTTTTTTCTTATAGATAGGATTTTTCTTGCACAACTTGTTAAGTATTTCAACATTATTAACATGTAGTGAACTTCCTGCCATCTAGGGGAGGGGAGGGGAATGGGGGTAAAATTTTTAATGGAAAACTTTGTAAAGATCAATGTTGGGGAACTATCCATACATATGTTATACAAATAAAAAGCTTTAATAAAAAAAAATTTAAAAAGAGCCTACAGTGTATCAGACACTGTAAGCAAGGGGAATACAAATGCAAATTTATACAATCTTTATTCACAAGGAGCCTACATTCTGATGGTAGATACAATTATATATTTATAGAAGTATATCTGGAATAAGTACAAAGAGTAATTATAAATAACACTTTTTTACTCAGCAAAAAAGTGAACTTTAACCGTAAAAATTCTGAAAGCAAGATGCCTATTTCAGAGAAAGACATTTGCTAGTTGGTCCCTGATCAAATATTTAATAAATCTTTGCATTATAGTCTCTTTTTATTATTTTATTATTTACTAACTTTAGTTTTTTTAAAATTAACAAGCTCCTAGAAGAGGGTTACCAGGACAGTGGTAAAAACTAGGAAACTGCTCTTGAAGGATCAAAAGAGATCATATAAGCAAAGTGCATTGTAAACTTTAAAGAGCATTCTAAATACAAGCTACAATAACAATTACAATAATAATGGCTACCATTATTTGTACCATTTAGGCACAAATATGTATATATGTATATGTGTGTGTATTTTTATATGCATACACATATATATATGAAAAGCAATCTCTGCATACTTCTTTTTATCAGTTTTTTTTCTCTGGATGCCGATAGCTTCTTCCTTCATGTCCTTTGTAGTTAATTTGGGTATTTATAATAGTCAGAATGACTTAGCCACTGAAAGCTGTTCTTAAAACAATTTGTTGTTACTATATACAACTTTCTCTTGGTTCTGCTCTTTGCTTTCATAATATCATGTAAGTCTATCCATGTTTTTCTAAAATTGAGCTCTTAATTTCTTGTAGCACAGTTAGTACCCTATCACAATCATATATCACAAATTGTTCAACCATTTCCCAATTGATGGGCATCCCTGAAATTTCTGGTTCTTTGCCACCACAGAAAGAGTTATTATAAATATTTTAGAATTTTGTGTTAGAACCTGTAGGTTTTTCCCCTTTCCCCCTATTTTCTTGGGCAAATAGTAGTGACTATTTATATACAAATAGATAAAAGAAGGGCAACTAGGTGGCACAGTGGATAGAGTGCTAGTCCTGGAATCAGAAATAGCTGAGTTCAAATATGACTTTAGACACTTATTAGTTGTGTGAAGCTGGACAAATCACTTAATCCTGTTTACCTCAGTTTCTTTATATGTAAAATAAGTTGAGAAAGAAATGGCAAATGCTCTAATAGCTTTGCCAAATAAAACCCAAATGGAGTCACAAAGAGTCAGATGTGATTAAAATAACTGGACAAAAATAAGCAAAATAAAAGAGCAGTTTAAACTTAGTGACCATCCCTAAAATTCTATTCTTTTTCATTCTTTCCTTATATCTGTTATGCTATTTATTATAGAGCTGAAGAATAGAAGACTAGATAAAGCTATGCAACAAACTGCAGGAACTAAGTTGAAGGTTCTTGTTTCTCAGTTCTTATTGTAGCAAAAAGTAGAACCCAAACTTGGTGAAATTGGAACCAACAAGGTTATGCCCTTATATAGTTGGCTTCCACTATAGCTTAAATATAGTATACTTATTTTTTCTTTACGAAATCAGGTTATTGCTCAGCTCAAAGTATTTGACATTATTCTAGTCTAGGAGCCAGCAAGATCCTTAGTTGTGAATGCCACACACTAATTCATAATGGGAGTAGGCAAAGACAGGGAAGAGAGAAAGGGAGGAAAGAGAGGGAGAGAGAGAGAGACAGACAGAAAGAAAGACAGACAGAGGCAGAGACAGATATATAGAGACAGAGACAGACAGAACAGAGACAGATGCAGATAGAGACAGAGATACAGAAACAGAGAGAGAGAGAGAGACAGAGAGAGAAACAGAGAGAGACAGAGACAGAGACACAGAAAGACAGATGAAGAGATGGAGTCAGGGAGGTACAGAGGGAGAGATGAAAAGAGGGAGGAAAGAAAGGAGAGATGAGAGTGAGGGGTCATATAAAGAGAATGAGGGAGGGAGGCATAGAAGGAGGAAGAGAAAGGGAAAAAGAGAGAGGAAGGGGAAAAACAGAGAGAAAGAGACTATGTTTAGAAATAGAAGAATATCAATTATCACACACATTTTCATTTGAAATCAGTAGCCAAGTCTTATTAATTCTTTCTGAACATCTCTTGCATCCATTCTCTTCTCTCCCCTGATGTGACCATCATTTTAGTTCAGACTCTTACATTGCTTGTTGCAATGTCATCCTAATTGTTCTTCATGCCTCTAATCTTTCTCTTCTTCAATCTATTCTCTACATAACTGACAAAATGATTAATATAGTACTTTTTTTGCTGAGGCAATTTGGGTTAAGTGACTTGCCCAGGGTCACACAGCTAGGAAGTGTCTGAGGGCATATTTGAACTCAGATCCTCCTGACTTCAGGGCTGGTGCTCTATCCACTGCACCATCTAGCTGCCCCAAGATAGTACTCTTAAAGCATAGTTGTAATCATGTTATTCTATAATAGCCAATAAGTTTCAGTGGTTTCCTATTGCTTTAAATTCCTCTATATGGCATTTAAAGGCCCATACAATCTGATGCCAGACTAAATTTTCAAATTTATTTCACATTCCTTCCCTTCATGTGTTTTATGTTTTGTCAAACTGGCTTATTTCCTCTTCTTCATACCCAATATCCTCTTTTATCTTCATGCCTGAAGTAGCCAACTAGGTCACCTCTTCTTTTAGCATCCCTAACTCTCTTCAAATCACTCTGGCTCTCATTGTCTGGCCAACAAACAGGCCCCAGGCCTCTACTTGGTCCTAACTTTTCTGTTTTGGCCAGAAACCCTGAGTGAGTGTCTTGTCCTCCCAGATTGATTTCTTTTTGACTAGGCAAAAGAGTCCATTTTCTGCCTTATTTCTTACCTAACCTTATCATTAATTAGGCATTGCCTCAGTCAAACTGAGACTTGTTAAAGACCTTAGTTTTAAAAAGTCAGAATCTTTCATTGCACTGGGGGCAATGTTGTCCTGATCTATATCCTTCCACTGGACCCAGATGGCTCCAGAGGATAAAGTGAGGCTGGTGATTTTGCACAGCTATCCATCACTTACATCTATTTAACTCGCATATAATGGCATCACCTCCCTGATGTCATGGTCCTCTTTGAAAGGACCATATATTCCCAGAATTTATCATAATTCCTTGCACACATTAGGAGTTTAATAAATGTTTGTCAAATTGAATTTAATTCAATTAAATCAGTTTCTTGTGTTCTAGGTTATTATAGTATTCTCTATAAATGTATCCTGAGATGTGGAATTCTTTTATCAAACTGTGAGTTATAAGAGATCTTCTAGATATGCCCCTCTCTAAGAGAAAATATAGAGAGAAACAGACTATTTCTCAACATAAAGGGGAATGGATATTTACTTCTATTTCTAGTGAACACCAAATGGAGAACCACACCAGGAGGAGTGAGAGGACCTCCAATGGGAGGGGAGGGAAGGGCATGGGGAAGAGTCAGAGGCTAAGGTGGCTTCCAGGGTGGTTTTGGCAATAGGGGTCGAGGTCGGTTGTGGCCTGGGAAGGCAGAGCATAATACAAAGAATGGGTTCCTTTCACTAAGCTAGGCTGACTAGTCAAGGACATGAAGATTATGGCTTTGGAAGAGATATATTTTTTCTCCCGTCCTATCAAGGAGTCTGAGATCAAAGATTTCTTTCTAAGATCTTCATTAAAAAATGTGGTTTCAAAGATTATGTCTGTGCAGAAACAAACTAGAGCTGGACAACATACCAGGCTTATAAAAACTGGCTTTTGTGGTCACTGGCAACTACAATGGCCATGTTGTCCTGGATGTCAAGTTCCCCCTTGAAGGTGGCCACAGCTATTTGTGATGCCATCATTCTGACCAAGCTGTCCATCATTCCTGTGAGATATGGCTACTGGGGAACCAGATTGCAAGTCTCAAACAGTGCCCTTCAAGGTCACTGGGCACTGGGGACCAGTTTTGGTGTGCCTGATCCCTGCCTGTAGAGGTGCTGATATTGAAGAAGTTCTTGATGATTGCTGCATTTGGTGACTGTTACACTTTAGCAAGGAGCTGTTCTCCATTCTGGGCAACTTTGTTAAAGCTACCTTTACTTCCATCTCCAAAACATACAACTATCTAATCCCAGACCTGTGGAAGGAGATTGTGTTCATTAAGTATCCCTTCAGGAATTCACAACCGTCTTGTGAAGACTCATACTCGTGGGGGTCTGCGTGTCCAGAGGACCTAGGCAGCTGTTGTGGCAAGCACATAGATTTGTTTTAATAAAAATAAATAAATTTAATTATGCTTCTTTAAAAAGAAATGAAAATAAAAGGAAAAAAGGGAATCCTTCCTTTTTCTGCCAACAATTATCCTTGTTCTTAATATGAGTTCAAACTTTAAGAATTTACTAAATTTAAACTATGGTTTTCTTTATTTTCTCTAATAAAAGACAGTGTATTTATCTGTAGAAAGCTTGCCTTAGATAATGTCTACATTCTAACTTTTTTTAATAGAATAGTCAAAAATAAGTGGAGAGTTGATGATGATTCCAGTTTTTAAAAATGAAACAGAAAATGTCATAGGGCCAGAATAATCCAGAATTCTTCACAGATTCAATTCATTGGATAGTTATTTAACTTTTCAATTCCTGAAGCTGTTGTAGTCACAGACAATATATCCAAAATGGCTAGAAGGAATTGTGAGATTTATGCACATAAATACAGTGTTACTTTTCAAAAGGAAGCACTATGTTCATGACCTATTTATATTCTTTTGACTTTTCAATTACATGAATAGAAAATGAGACTTTCTCATGTTCTACACCACACTGAATGATCCTTTGATAGCAATGTATTCCCATTCATATTAGTAGGAGTTAGAGATACTAAGAGGAGCAGAATCTCATGCCAAGAATGTACAAAATGGTTTCCATGGAGCATAATTGCGTAATTGTTTTAGAAAATGTGTTTTTCTTCATTTTATTTTCTTTTATTATTCTCTGTTTCTTCACAAATTTATCCCCATTAGCCAAACAATCCTAAAAGTTACTTAGACATTTAAATATTGTAATGGTGCTTTGACTTTATTAGTATTAGAAAAGGAACAATTTCACTAAGACTAAGGATTATGCTATTTAACTCCATAATACAGATATATTTTAAAAATGAAATTTTAAAGATCTATTGTGTTTTAGTTTTCTAAAGGGAATTTTTTTTCTTCCTTCTGATCTTAAGAAGTCAAATGGGGTACTCTAGCAAGGAAGGCATATGATTTGTTTTCTTTTAACTTTCTTCAAGGGTATGAAACTATAAAACATTTTCTTGCAGGTCATTATATCCACAGTATCTTGATCAAAAATATAGTTTATATTTTACACTGGATAAAAATTATGCAAGATTACAATCATTTTTGATAATATTTTATAAAATGGGTTTTGCTATTTCTATGTGAGATTTTATCTATTATAATATATATTATATAACATATATTTATAATTAATAAATTATAATAAATAATAATTATTACAAATAAATACAAATAATTTCAAGTTACAAAATGACAAATAAATAATAAAATAATAAATAAATAATATATGAATTAATATAATATTTATTATTCAGGACTCTTGTAATCCCAACATTCCCCTATGCATTTCACTGGATATATGGAAAGCATATATGCAACACTACATGACCATATTCTCTTTTTTTAAAAAATTAGCCCATGTGAGTCAAATATTGATTCTCTTGATGCTTATCTTTTAAATAATTACAGCCAAATTACTTAAACTGCTTATGCATTGTCAATTTCCAAAGCAAGTTAGAAAAATCTACATATATTTGTATGGTGGATCCTTAAAATAACTGAGAAATGGAGGTGGGGGAAGTAATACAATATTTTAAGGTCAATTTTATTTTGAGTACTGAGAAGCAAAGTTTAAACAATGGTAAATCAACTTCTTTGAATGTCTTCAGTTACTCATGGCATAAAGACATTCAGACTATGGAAATGGGATGTTTAAGATCTTTTTTAGAAAAAAAAAAGAAAAAGTGTGTATGTTAAATATTTATATCTGTAAATGCATCCAACACATATAGCTACCTAACCCCAGATCTGTGGAAGGAGATTGTGTTAAGTCTCCCTTCAGGAATTCACTGACCATCTTGTGAAGACTAACATTCATTTGTCTGTCCAGAGGACTCAGGCAGCTGCTGTGGCAACCACATAGATTTTTTTTCATAAACAAGGAATAAATTGAATTATGCCTGTTAAAAAAGAAAGGACAAGAAAAGAAAAAAGGAATCCTTCCTTTCTTTTCTTCACAGTTATCCTTGTCTCTGTCTACTTTAGTTTCCTCAATTATAAAATGGGGATAATAATAGCATCTACTTCCCTGGTTATTGTGAGGTTCAAAAGAGATAACATGTGTAAAACATTTAACTTAGCACAGCTTCTGATATGTAGTAGGTGCTTAATAAATACTTATATCCTTCCTTCTCATACATAAAATTGAAATAATGCTTCAAATTACTTACCTCATAGTGTTGAAAGTACTTTATAAATTTTGTGCTGTATGAATGAAAGTTGTTATTAATATTCAAATTATTATGTAAACTATCATTGTGAATAATATTATTAGATATATTCATAAAATACATTTGGAGATGCAAACATAAAAATACTAGTTAAAAAGAAATAATAATAAGGAAACTAAACAAACTTGTACTTTTCACATTGACTTTTTTAATAAAAAAAGATTTATCACTCACATTTATTATATATAAACTATGAAGTAGAGAGATGGGTAGAGTTATAACTTCTTTCATTTACTCAAAAATATTTCTTTAAAAAATTTTTAATTATAGCTTTTATTTTCAAAATATACACATGGGTAATTTTTTTATTTACCCCTACAAAACCCTGTATTCTAATTTTTTCCCTCCCTTCCCCCCTCCTCCAGTCGGCAAATGATCCTATATATGTTAAACATGAGCAATTCCTCTATACATGTTTCCACAAATATCATGTTGCACAAGAAAAATCAGATCCAAAAGGAAAAAAAAATGGGAAAGAAAAAAAAATGCAAACAACAACCTGTGAAAATACTATGGTCTACATTCAGTTCCCACTGTTGTCTCTCTGGGTGCATATGGCTTTCTTCATCAGAAGACCATTGGAACTGGTCTGAAGCACTTCATTATTCACAAGAACCATGTCTATCAGAATTGATCATTGAATCTTGCTATTGCAAGCTATTGCTATCTTAAAGCACTTAAGGCATAAGGATGGACACATAGTAGTAAATATTAGTGCCAAGGCTTTGCAGATGAATTTCTCCACATCCCTTTGTTGAAATTGCCAAAATCTAAATCTAATCCAGTCATCCATGGGACTTTAAGGAAGAGAAAACTATTTTAAAGAAATGAAGGCAAGATACAAAATATATCCTATGGAAAGATTCACAAAATACCTTTAAGAGGATGAAGAAGGAGAAAGAGGAGGAGGAGGAGGAGGAGGAGGAGGAGGAGGAGGAGGAGGAGGAGGAGGAGAAGAAGAAGAAGAAGAAGAAGAAGAAGAAGAAGAAGAAGAAGAAGAAGAAGAAGAAGAAGAAGAAGAAGAAGAAGGAAGAGGAGAAGGAGGAGGAGAAGGAGGAGGAGAAGGAGGAGGAGGAAAAAGAGAAGAAGGGGAGAAGAAAAGGAAGAAAGGAAGGAAGAAAAGGAGGAGGAAGAGGAGGAGAAGAAGAAGAATAAAAAAGGACTAAGAAGACAACAGTGATGACTACCAGAAAAGTACTCTGTGATTTAGAAACATCTTTTGAAATACTTCTACAAGTCAACCACAAAAACCAGGTGTTTGAATGCTAGCATCTGCCAATGAACCTTCTAGAGCAATTGGAGTAAATGAAAAATACAGTCAGTGGAAGATGTTTTTATGTAACTAAATTAATTTACTTGATACTTCTGAGCTGGAACTACTGATTTTCATTGAAGTGACTCTCTGTAGCCTTCTTTGGAAGCTGGCCTTGTAACTAGTCCATAATGTATAATCATTAGTTTTTGAACTCCAGTAATCTTAAATGGAAACAAACATCCTAATATAAACTTTAGAGAAAATATACCATGTTCTATTTTCAGTAAGAAGATACAGAAAGAAGCAAAAACCTTGACTTCAGTTTCCTGATTTTTTTTTATCAAAGGAGCTGAGATTCCTCAGCTCTTCTCCATTAGCATGCTAAATGTGCTTAGAAAAAACAATGACAAGTATTTGAAGTGCAAGAAGAAAACCTCAACCATGTGAAAAGAAATTTCTTAACACCTCAAGTATAGTCTGTACATGATAGAGAATGTGCTATAAATCATCATGTATGTTTCATTTATAAAGGGTTTCTTAAAATAAGTCTTCAGAATTTTCTGTTTCTTGCTATCTGATGTAGAGATAAAGCATTTATTCAGTTCTTACTATGTACCAAGCACTGTGCTAAGAGCTGGGAATACAGAAACAAAGAAAACATAACAGTCCCTGCCAACAAAAAACTTACATTCTAATAGAATGTAAAGAGGAGATAGGAAAACAGAGGCTTGGGGAGGGATGAAGGTTATCCATGTAAGGGTAAGCAGATGGAATGGAGGTAGAACAGATGGGACATTGAGCTGAAAGTGAAGTGAGCAGCATGACTGGGGCTTTGCAGGATGTGCCAGCTTCAGGCAAGGATTTGCCAATCAAAGAGTGCTGAATATATGTATTTTGAAATTTTTATCAATGTGTTCTGTTTTATATTATAAACATTTACAGATTATTTGTACTTAATAAGAGGTATCTTGTAACAAAAAACCAAATAAATAAAACTAATAATACAATGACTTTATCTGAAAGTGAACGTAACATTCTATATGTATAGCACCCCTATCCTCTATTTTTTAACAGTTTTTAATTAACAGAAATATATTTTATCTCCTTCCCACTCCTTTACCCAAATGGGGAAAAAAAGAAAAGAGAAAAACAAATTCCTTTCAACAAATATGCATAAGAAAGTAAAATAAAACCCTCATTGGCTATATGTATATGCACATATATACATGTATGTACATATTCATGTATATATACATGTGTATGCATATATATGTGTGTGTATATATATATATACATAATATTACACTGTATTGTGTGCAAAATTTTTTCATCCTAAATGTAGTTTGTTTTATCATCAGTTTTATTGAATTATGGAAGTCATTGTATTGATCATAGTTCTTATAGTTTTCAAAGTTGTTTGTCTTTATAGTCTTGTTTTTGTTATATCTTTTTTCCTCCTGATTATGCTCATTTCATTCTTGTTTCTTTATTAATCCAATTCTAATTTTTCCTGTTATGGAAATGGCCTGGGACTTTCCATGACTATGCTATCACTTAAAAAATTGTATGTTTCTACTACAAATTTGAAAAGGATTTCCAGTATGAGTCAGATGATGAATTTGATGTCTGTTACCCAAGAACCAGCCTAGCTAAGTTTGGAGAGACTCATCACTGAATTGGCTGCAAGATGATTCATTGTCCAGCCACAGGAACTCTTGAAATTCATTCACAAAGTTGGAAGGGTGTGATCTGAAGTGGTGTATCAATATTAAAGCAACATCATCTAGTTGTCTTGTGAGACTGATAGGGGATAAAGTTAAGAACTGCAATTAAATAGATTAAAGGAATTTGCTAGCATGATTTTTAAAAGTGAAGTTTGTATGATGATTGTTCTTTCAATCTCCCCCAAGAAGTTAAAGACTGAAAAAATGGAAAAGAAATTTTTTTACATATTACTTATGACCCTAGGCAAGTCGTTTACCTATTTGCCTCAGTTTACTCATCTGTAAAATGAGCTAGAGAAAGAAATAGCAAATCATTCTAGTATATTTGCCCTCCCCAAACCCCAAACAATCTCCCCTCAAAACACACAAAAAAATGAGACATGAAGGGAAGGACATAACTGAAGTGACTTGAAGAAGAACAAAAATTACTTACTGTGATGATGGAGAGTAATTTAACCTCTGTTTTCTTCTATTTTTCTCATCTGTAAAATGGAAGTAGATAGCAATAACATCTACCTCTTAGATTTGTCACAAGGATAAAATGGGATATTTATAAAACACTTTGCAAACCTTAAAATGCTATGTAAATGTGAATTATTATTATTATTGTCACTAATAACCCTTCAAAATCTGACATTTTATGAGTTCATGAAGTTTTCTTGGTGGATTTGAAAACTGAAGTGCAGTTTATATTAAGTGAACAAGAACGCTTTTGGGATCATTTTGTATTTAGCTCACATTTAATTGACTATAGTAAATTCATGTACATTAGGAATAATAGATCTAAATAAAGATTTTACATGTTGCTTTGCCCCTAAATTCCAAATTTTCTATTTTGCAGGTACTGACTCCTATTTTAGGGGTTCTTGTCAAATTTACATAATAAATTACATTGATTTGACTTTGAAAAGCTCAAGAGCCTGAAATGTTTGATGTAGTTTAAAGGTAAGTTTATGAAACATTCTTATAGTGAAATCTCTGCCATGGACATTGAGCCAATAAGGTCATGGATTTAGAGACCCATTAGATATAAGAGACTTCAGAGGCCATCTGGAAGTTATCTATCCCAAACCAGTAGGATGCTCTTTAGGCATCTCAAAAGCAACTTGGTCCTTAAATTCTTGTCCAATCTATTATTTTTATATTATATATAAATTTTTGGCAGCAAATTAAATGATAAAGTCTCTTGGGCCTTAGGGTACAGTAGCAAAGCAGATGGTAATGTTCTTTTAATGTCATATCTACAGATAAAAACCATACTAAATTCTAATAGTGGTGATAATCATGATGACTCTTAGTATTTATAAAGTGGTTTAAGATTTGCAAAGCATTTTTACATATGCTGCTTATTTGATACTCACAAGAATCCCGGAGAGTAGGTACCATTATCATCCCTCTTTTATAGAAGAGGAAACAGAGGTTAACTGACTTGCTCAGTTTGCCTCCATCAGCCAACACCACATCATCCATATGTGGAAGCATCAATTACAGCAAATAGTAAAAATTGCTGTGGATAAGTTCTCTTATCTTGGCTCTCTACTTTCCAGGGGATGTCCACACTGATAATGATTCCTTTCAAATATATAACAAAATTATCATGTAAATTTTCCCCCTCCCTCTTCTGCCCCAGAGATGGCTACCTTTAGATACAAATAAGTATCTTTTTCTCTCTCTCTCCATCTCTCTGTGTGTCTTTCCGCCTGTTTCCCTGTGTGTGTGTGTCTGTCTTTATCACTCTTTTTCTGTATAAAATTATTCTATACATGCTTCTATTTATCAGTTTTCCAGATACAGACAGTGTTTTTCTTCTTATCTCCTTTACAATTAATTTGGGCATTTATAATAGACAAAATAATTTATTTATTCAGAGTCATTTTTCAAAGCAATATTACTGTTACTGTATATAGTGTTCTCTTGGTTCTGTTTGTTTTGCTCTTCATTATTTCATATGTCTTTCCATGTTTTTCTGAAATCTTTGAGTTCATCATTTTTTTTTGCTTTTTTGCAAATTGAGGTTAAGTGACTTGCCCAGGGTCACACAGCTAGGGAATGTTAAGTGTCTGAGACCAGATTTGAACTCAGGTCCTCCTGACTTCAGGGCTGGTGCTCTATCCACTGAGCCACCTAGCTGCCCCGAGTTCATCATTTCTTATAACAATAGTATTCCATTACAATCATAAAGCACAACTTGTTCAGCCATTCCCCAACTGATGAATACTCCTGAAATTTCCAATTCTTTGCCACCACAAAGAGAGTTGCTATAAATATTTTAAAGCATATAGTAGGTTCTAATAAATGTTTATTGACTGACTAATTATGAGTAATAGTACAGGATGTGTCTACTTTCCAAACTATCTTCTACTGAGAAAATTGAGGGAATTAAAGGAATTATTACAGCAAGTGGTATTGGATTTTGAGTGAACCCAACTGACTACATATTGTGACTCAATTCTGGAGCTAGCCAAGTTGCTTTTATATTCCATTATTAGTCTATTACAATTTCTGTCTTGTGAGAAAGCTATTCAATTGCAGGAATTAGAGAAAATCTCATTGCATTGTTTCAACCTAGCCCTGCATGGCTGGAAAGCTGGACCGCCTCTACTTGCTTCTTAGTGACTCTTAATCAAGATCCTAGGTTATACTGATCAGAAATCCAGTCAGATTTAAAGATTGATGCAAGGAGTTCTCTCACAATTATATCTTTCTTTTTTTCATTGTCCATTTAATTTTTTTTTATTAAAACTGTTTATTTTCAAAACATATGCATAGAGAATTTTCAACATTCACCTTTGCAAAAACTTGTGTTCCAAATCTTTTTTCCTTTCCTTCTCCCCACCTCCTCTCCTAGGTAGCACATAATCCAACATGTTAAACATGTGCCATTCTTCTATACATATTTCCACAATTATTATGGTGCACAAGAAAAATCATATCAAAAAAGAAAAAATGAAAAAGAAAACAAAATGCAAGCAAACAGTAACTAAAAAGGTGAAAATACTATGTTGTGATCCATACTCAATTCCTATAGTCCTCTCTCTGGGTGATAGTTATATATCTCAAACAACTCATATGTTTTATCTGAAAGCTGGCCTTGTACTGGTAATAAGTTATTGTTTATACATTCTTTTGATGGTATAAGAAATTTGTGGGGAGGTGGGAAGTGGGAAACCTGCTTTTCTGATTCCAAAGAATTGTACCTGTTCGCTCTCCTTTTCCCAACTTGGAAAGTCCCCAATCTTTCCTCCAATTAGAAATCACATTACCTAATTTTGTATCTTGGTAATTGTTTCCTTTTAGTTAATTAGTCTTGTTTGATTAATTGTTCTTAATATATACAAATTTGTCTCTTTTTGTATTGGTTGTCCAGTGCCAAAGCTATGCCAGTGCCAGAGCCAGTGCCCAGTTTGTTGAGCAATTGGTATGCTTTTCTTGATATATTAATTTGCTTGGAAGCTCAAATCCTTGTTTTCTTAACCATTTCATCTTTCATCCTTAACACTATTTAGCTGCCAAAGTGATAATCCTAAACACAGGGTTGATCATGTCACAAACTCCAGTAGTTCTCTGTTATCTCTAAGATAAAACACAAGCTCTTGTATTTGACATTTAAAGTTTATTACAACCCAATCTCAACTAACCTTTCCAGACTTCTTTTTACATATAGCTTTGCTTTTTATCTAGTTGTTGACCTTCATGCATGATAATCCCCCATCTCTATGTCTTTGTACAAGGTGTCCTTCATGCCTAAGGAGTACTTCCTTCTTTCTTTTGTCTCACAGAATTCTTAATTTCTTTGAAACCTCAGATTTGTCTCTAGAGTGCCAATCTCTAGAGGCTTTTTATGACTCATTCCAGCTATTAGCTCTTCCTTTACTCCATCATCTTCAACTTATTTTGTATAATATTTTGTACATATTTATTTTCTATATGTTTGTGCATTTGTAAAGTGCCTTGCAGACCATAAAGTGCTATATAAATAACAAATTATTATTATTATTATTATTAAAAGACTTTAATCTGAAGTTTTTCCACAGAATGGTTAACTTGGATTCACTAAAGGAATGAGAAGCAATATAGTGTTGTGGAAAGGGCATGGAACAGGGAATCTTATTCTAGGACCTACTTTCCCATTCATTGGTATAAGATACTGACTTTTTCATAAATGAATATTTTAGTTGCTGTAAGGGGCAGAAAGTGATCATTTGCATAAATAAAAAGAAATAAATCAACTGATGAAGGATGTAAAGTATTGAGTGATGATTTTTTTAATTTTTTTATTAAAGCTTTTTATTTGTAGAGTGATGATTTAATATATGAACATTTTTGTGGTTGAAAGACAGGAAAAGAAATTTGGTTTAATAAAAACTGATAAAATCTATATGTTTTCAGACAAGCTGTGAATAACTAAGTTTCCAAAAGAAACAGAAAGTATACCATGCAATAAATAAAAAGGCTTAAATCACCTTGTAAATGATGCAAAATGATGTTTTATTAGTATGTAAAGAGTTCGGTGGTTAAAAGATGAAGAAAAGGATTTTTGTTTATTATTCATAAAATTTAAGTATGAATAAAATTTTTGAAGACATGGATTATTGAAGAGTATCTTTTTGAGAACAATAGAATGATTGAGTCTTCAGAGGATTATTACCCTTCAGATTATTTGCTTGTAATTGTTTTTAAGACAGTGTAAATCACACAAAATAAGAATTCAAATAAATATTTGGAGACTATGTGGTGATTAAAGAAGGACTGATGGTTTCATAACTAACTGAAAAATATTTTCATGGCATCATGGATAGGGTTATAGGAACTGGAGTCAGAAAGATCTGAGTTCCAATATTACCTTATGTATTTGCTAGCTTTATGACCATGACAAGTTATTACCATTAGATAGTGAAGTCCTTGAGGGCAGGGAATGTTTTTGCTTTTCTTTGTAACTAATTCCAATACATAGAACTGTGTGCCTGGCATACAGGAAAAATTAATACAGTTTCTATTTATCTATTAACTATCTAATAAATACTTGCTGACTTGACTTGTTGACTTAAGTCCTCTGTGCTTCAGTTTCTTCATCTGTCAAATGCAGAAAACAGAAATTTATGGGTTTGTTGTGAGGATTAAATACGATTATTTATGGAAAGTACTTTGCAAATTTTAAGGCACTATTTAAGTTTAACACATTTATATGTATATATGTGTGTGTATGTATGTGTGTGTCTATACATATGTATGTAAAATAAGATGAAGGTTAAATCAGTGAGTGTCAGCAAGCTCTGATCTGAGTCATCAAAAGTAGTAAAGAATGGAGTAAAAATTGGATAACCTAGAAATTGAAAAATCAGCAGTGTTGAAACTCTGTTAGAATTGTCTGAAGAAACCAGAACCAATGACAGTTAATTGACAAGAAAACTTTAGCTGCTACTTCTTGATTATTTAGGTAAAGACAGAGCCTTTTAGAAGACTGCTATTTTACTTACTGGTTCTGCCTATGGTCAATCCTCTCAAAAAATACCTGTTGATCTTTGGTTCTATAGGAAAAAGCAGAGGAAGAAAGATAGCTGTTTTGCTATAGAAAGCTATATTGTTGTTGGTAAGTCATTTAAGTCCTGTTCAACTCTTCCTCACCCCATTTTGGATTGTTCTTTGAAGAGATACTGGAATGATTTTGCCATTTTCTTCTTCAATTCATTTTAAAGATGAAGAAACTGAGGCAAACACTTGGCCAATGTCACATAGCTAGTAAGCATCTAAAGTTGGATTTGAACTGATAGAGAAGATGAGTCTTTCTGATTCTAAGCCCAGTGTTTATTCACTCACCACTTAGCTTCCCGTAGTGGGCTATGATGAGAATGAAAGATGAAGAATCCTGTTGAGTGAAGAACTCTATGGGCTTGTTTGCATTGTCCAGAGAGAACTAGACTAATAAGTTTTGCACTGTTGTTTTAAAGGAGCTTCTAGCTCCTTAAGGAGCCTAACACTTTGTTAACATCTTTTTAAAAATGGCTGTAAAGCATGATAATTATGGAAATATGTATAGAAGAATTGCATGTGTTTAACAAATAGTGAATTACTTGCCATCTAATGGAGAAGGTGAGGGTGGGAAAGATGGAGAAAAAAATTGGAACACAAGGTTTTTCAAGAGTGAATGTTAAAAACTATGTAGTCATATATTTTGAAAATAAAAAATGTAAAAAAATAAAAATGTGACAGTCAAAAGAGCTGCTAATGCTCAGTTGAGCTCATCAGATTTTTTTCAGTAGGAGAGTTGCAAGGACTGGAAGAAGAACGGTTAGTAGAGAAGTAGCTTTGTATGGTGAAAATATTTCTGAATGCACGAAAGGAGTGAAGTTTAAACTTATGTGGAACACATGGAATTTCCTCACTCATATGTTTCATTGCCATGTTTTTATAAGCATGTGCTCACTCTTCTCCACAAACTCTGAACAAGATGATCAAGCATGTCCCATGTTTATTAGTGGACTATAATATATTTATTATTATGACATTTATGTATCAGTGACTTCTTTTACTTTATTGTTATGTAAATGGTTATGCTTAAGATCTAATATGCTAATTGTGAATGGCTGAGTTTTTATTTAAATGAATGTTCTCTGATGGGTAGTAGAGAGCCATATTGATGCATAGAGAACAAGTATTCCCCTTCAACAGAGTTAGTCTTATGACTTGAAGAGAATTTGAATATAGTTTCAAGTTGGTGATCTCTGTCAAGGAATCTAGACCTAACAGTGTGATTATAGGCTGGGGTAGATGAGTGAGACCAGAGAGTGAGTGTAGAAGTTCATACCTCCTCCACTGGCCTTCATTTTAATAAGCTATTTCATCTCTTTGAATTTCACTTGCTTTTTCCATTTAATAAGAATAGTAATATTTACCCTGTCTAATTTACAGATTTATTGTGAAGATCAAGTGAGAGAAACATATAAAAAAGGGCTTTAAAAAGTAAGAAATACAAAAAAAGAGGGGGTAGACATGATTATCTTTGATGTTCTATATAGCAGCAACAAATATGTGCTTTCTAATTGACTGTCTAGAAAGAACCATTCAGACTTGTACATTCTTAAAAAGAAAAAGCTGGGAGGTTTATTTTCTGATAAAAAAATGCAGAGCAACTTTTTTCCCCCCTAGGGAATTTTAACTGTGATTTGGGATTGCAAATCTGAAAATCCTTCAGCAGGAGGGAGAAATTACACATCTCTTTATACTGGCGGCAAAAAGCTGACATTTTGAAGTGCAGGCTTCTGCCAAACTCCTTAATGAATTAACAAGGCATCTGAAACTCACAGAAGTGTTGAAAGGAACTGAACTTTGGCGTGTGGGACAGTTTTACTTTGAAAGTTAAGACTTAGTTCTGCTTTAGGGAAGTTTTTGATTCTTGGGCTCAATGTAGGCTTGGGAACATTTGGAATGTCAGAGCAGGACCAATTAAATTAAAGATAGAATTGGTTCTGGAAATAATATATTCTTTCAATGGTTCTGAGAGAGAGTGTTGACTTTTGAATACTGTGTTGATGAATGAGGGCATTGAAAGTTAGGAAATGTCAGTTTCACTGCCCAAGTTATTCTGTTTTTTAACTTCTTCACAAATGAAATAATAATCCTTACATTTGCCTCTGGTGGGAGGTGTTGGGGAAATCAAACTCTGCTATGAAGTATTTTGGCCACCTTGAAATAAGAATTAACTCATACATGAATAGAGAAAGCCACCAGAATTTGTTTTACATAGTATAGTAAGACTCAGAGAGAGCCAAAGCAAGATATTCCTATAGCCTAGGCAATATTTGAAGACTGTGACCCGTTAGTGACAAATCTATTCACCAAAGGCTTTGAATCTCCACTGAAACACATGCTCCTGAATTTGGGGATGGGAGGTTGATAAGAAGGTGTCTGGAACTGAGATTTCATTGATAGAGGCAAATACATCATGGGGATAGAGATGAGAATGACTTGATCTTACAGATTGCTACTAACTTGTAATTTATAGTGTGAGGTGCCAAGAGGTTTAAGTGACTTGCCTATTGTCATTAGCTATTAGGTATCAAAGAAATTATTTCTAGCTAGGTTTTCGTGACTCCAGGGCTGGTCATCAAGCACTATACTATTATTATTACAAAATATTCCTGGGAGAGTGGAACTTTTTTTTTAATTATATAATACAATTCACAAAATAGCAACAAAATTTTACTTTTTTCACATTCAACAAAGGTTTTGAAATGGTATCAAGTATATGGCTACTTCTGAGATGATAGTATCCTGCACAGGACACATTTGTCCTCATTTTACACAAACCATTTGACTATCTGTTTTCCTTTGGAGATCTTCAGCTTTGCCCTAATTATAGTCAAAGAGGCAACAACAAAGAGCGAGGAGAGCAGATTAGAAAAAGTGGAGGGAGTGCAAAAAACTAAAACAGGTCTAATTAGAAAAGTGATAAAAGTCTGAAAGAAAGCCACTCCTAGCACTGGATGTAGATACAATTCCTTGAAATCAGCAATTATTTTGTATTGGGTTTCATAGACTTTCATGCAAAAGTGTGCTGATAAATGTTTAATTACCAGCTCTTTGGTGAAAAAAATATATTCATGACATTTTAATGCTTAGTCTCATTAACATTTTTTCTGTTGCTTTCTCAAGTCTAAACAAAATATTAATTAAGCAGTGATTTATAACAGTTGCTGATTTGTAAGATTTCGATGTCCACACTGAAAATTTAACAATTGGTTCTTTCAAGCTGGTATGAGCTGGCTCCAGGACCACATTCATACCTCAATAACTACTATATGAGCAGAACCAAGAGAATATCATATACAGTAATAGTAATATTGTTTTTAAAACAACTTTGAGCAATAAGTCATTTTGACTTATAAATACCCAAATTAACTACAAAGAATTTATGAAGGAAAATGTTATTTGCATCTAGAGAAAGAACTGCTAAATAGAAATATGTATAGAATGATTTTACACATTTGGGTATAAATTTGTATCTATATATTTATATACAAATATATACATATACACACAAATTTGTAGCTAATGGTAGCTATCTCTAGCACAGGTACAGGGAGGGAAGAAAAAAGGAAAGTTACCTGATAATTATTATATATTTAAAAGGAATAGCAAGTTATACATAATAGATTTGCAGTTTCATGTACAATTATCTTTTCTATTCTACTATGGAAATGTTTATTTTATAAGCTTTTATAAGTTCAGAATAAAATAAATAAACTCTACTACAGCACTATACAATACCTATTATTAATGATGAATAACTTTGAGATGTTAAGAAATGTCTAAACATTCAAAAATATTATCCTCAAGGACATTACCTTTTCTTGAGATGATATAACAGGTATACAGGAGATATTGGAGATAGCAACTAAGAACTTTACAGTGGAGGTATTGAGGAAAATGGTATCTTACCCTAGATGCGAAGCCACTGAACAAAAAAATTATTATTTGGTCAGGTCTGTAATTGATGGATTGGTTAGAAGTGAAACTAGAAGAAAAGAAACCAATCAGAAGTTGCTATAATATAAACAATGAACCAAGGTGATGGCAATGTGAGTTAAGAGAAGGTGATGGCTGTGAGAGGTGCTGTGGGTGTAAAATTGATGTGTGAATATGGTTATTAAGGTGAGTGGAAAAGTCAAAGGTTACTAACCAGAGACTGGGAAGATAGAAGTGATATTAATGGGGACATTTGGAGATAGTTTTAGAAGGGAAGATGATAAGTTCAGTTTTGGAAATTTGGAGTTAAAATACCATCAGGATCTTCATGTAGGAATTATCAGTCTGAAAATAAATTACTAAAAAATCACAGATTATATAACTTCTGTTAACTCTAAAAATACCAAAATGCTCACACAGGTTATCACAACCATAGCTAATTTTAAGAAATAAAATTTTAAAAATAAAATAAAACCAAAGAGCTACAATGATCATAAGCAAAAAGCTTTCTTTATTCCACTGAAGGAGGGAAACTAGATGCATGTGCCAGGGCCTCCTCTACGCTTTAGTGTGGCAAACCTCTCTCTCTCTCTCTCTCTCTCTCTCTCTCTCTCTCTCTCTCTCTGTCTCTCTCTGTCTCTCTCTCTCTCCTTCTCTCTCTCTCCTCTCTGTCTCTCTCTGTCTCTGTCTCTGTCTCTGTCTCTCTCTCTCTGTCTCTCTCTCTCTATATATATATATATTATAGGTTATGGTTATAATGAGCTGTAGTCATGACAATGAGGGGTAACTACCAATGAGATAAGTTTGATTCAACCTCAACATGGGTCCTGCTTCTCTCAGTTCAGGGACCACCTGGTGCTGATGTGAAAACAATTCTGGGATTTTGCTGCACCAGAATTCATCTAGAGGGTTAGTGAAAAGAATAGTTTTTATGCCAAGGTAAGGGCACAGATTGCTTCCTGGACCTTAGTTCTGAAAAAAAGGGTGTCTCCCAATACTAGGAAGAGGAGTAAAAGGAGAAAAATGGTCTTGGTATGGGGAGCCTGACATGAGCAGAAGTAGTTTGAGATGATAGGCCAGTGTTTGGTAGTGAGATTGAAGCTGAAGAAAATATGAGAGGTGAAAATTGAGCCTGTGGGTGTCTGAGATCATCAAGGAAAAGAGTATATAAAGAAATAAGGGCCCTTAGGAGGATAGCCATGCAGGAAGTGGATGGTAAACTAGCAAAGCAGATGGAGGGGTCATTATACAAATAGAAAGAGAACTAGGAGATTAACAGTCATTGAAACCAAAAGAGGAAAAGGTATACCAGAAGAGGACACCTTGAAGAGTGCCAAAAATTACAGAAAATTTGAAGTTGAGAAGTGGTAACATTGGGGGAAAAAAGAAATCAATAAAAAGATAATCGGCAAGTTCTGTGAAAGCATTTTCATTTGAATGATATTGAAAGCTGATCCAAGGACTCGAAAATGTAGAAGTAATGAATGCTATTTCATAGAAGCAATGCAGGGGAAGAAAGATTGTGTGGGGCCATCTAGACCCTTTTCCCCAAATTAACTAATTGGAGGCATCTTCAGATACAAAGAGAAAGCATTTATTTAGTTCCTGCAGGGAGAGACCCAAGTATACTCAGGAGACATCTCAGCTCCCACCATGTGCTCATGGAACCTGACCAATTTCAGGCTTCTTGAGGGTTAAAATAGCAAAAGACTCAAGCTTTTTCATTGGATAGACTAAAAGGACGTATCCATCCTTGACCAATGGTCACCAGAAGTTGTCTGCTTCCCACAGATACTTCACTAACTTCCTGCATCCCAGGGTTCAAGGGATCGTGTGACTCAGTCTCAAACTGAGAAAACTTCATCCAATCAATCCCATTCAATATGTATGTAACTTAATAAATAGAGAGGCTTGTATAATTAAGGAAAGTAAAGCTTTTCTTTAAGATAGTTGTGATCTGAATTGTGTTTTTTAGGCAGAGTAGAAAAAGTGAATAGAAAGGGAGAGATAGAAGTTGAAAGAAAGGAATGATATATATTGTCTTGTTCTCAAGGGCACACGTGAATCCTGGCAGGGGAGAAGGATAAATCATTTTCTGAGATGGAAAGGGAGGAGAACTTTCAGGAGAGAGTGGTGGAGGAAAGGAGTGAAGAAAATTCACATTCAAAAGCTTCAATCATCCTATAAAAGTAGGAGGGAAAGTCAACTTCTGGGAGAAAGTTCCCAAAACTATCTGGGAAAGTTCTGCTGGCTTGAAGAAGGTGTGTTTTGAATATCAAAAGACTTCTGGCTTTGATGGAGACAAGAAGTAAGACTTACTTTAAAGCATTTACAAATTACTGTGCTTTTTTCCTAAGCAAAACTATACTATATCCAAGGTACTCTAGACTCATAGAAACTGATCAATGAAAAAAAGAAATAAAAATTAACCCTGGAACCTAAATGGATCCTACATGAAGGAAAACACTAAAATTTAAAGTCCAAAAGGATGAAATCTGATTGTAGTTTCTAACAGTGTAAAACTAAAATAAGCACATTATAGAGACGCCAAGAATCCTCAGTTCATCCCTCACAATAAGATGGCTTTGATGATTTCATTGTGATTAGACAAGATGTCCTTGTGAAATCTTTGCATAATTTGTCCATCTTAGGCTGAACTTGATTTAAGCATAATAGTAGGAAATACGGGGAATCAGAAGACATAGTCTTTATTCTACCTTTGTCACTGGGGCTTGGTGTTTTAAAGCTTTCTGGATTTGATTTTCCTCTCCTGTAAAATGACAGAGTGGTATTAGAGGATCTCTTTAGCATTCTAATCAAATTGATTAATTCAAAAGATGGGTGATACAGACTAGTTAGATTTTTTTTTTGTCTCCTTACTACATTGACAAAAACAGCCAAAATGACAGGTAAATCCATAAGCTGAAACTGCTAAACACAAAAGAAATAAAAATCAAACCCCCGAACACATCCTTATCTAGTTCCCTTCTTGTTGGCCTAGCCTTAGGTCTATGGGGTTTTCTTATTCCTTGAATATTAAATAATTGTACCTTTAGAGGGTAGTAGGTCATATAGTCTAGCCAGAAAGGTTTAGGTTGAATTTTATATGTATCATAGTATAACACAGCATCAGAACAAAAGACTATTTATTACATATACTCAAGTAGACAAAATAGGGCAGTTTAAATATATTATAATAAAATCATCATCATAATATTTAATACTTATGTAGTGTTTTAAAGTTCACAAAAGACTAGATTTTTTTTCATTTCATCTTCATAATAACCTCTTTATGTAAGTTCTATTATTATGACCATTTTACAGATGAAACATTGAAGAATGAATTGCCATGATCAATGTCTGGCAAAATTTGAACTCAGGGATTCCAAGCTCTAAATCCTGCTTTTTTCTGTACCACACTGCCCAGCTGCCATATAGGCTCACAGCATTCTTTGTTTTGATATTAAACAACATCTTTTTGTTCCTTCTGAATTTCTTTTCAGACAAAAGCATATTCTTTTTGATGTGCAGCTTGATGTATATGTAGTACATTTGTCTATTATTTATCTCTTTATCCATCTATCTAGCTATAATTAACCTTTGCAAATTTAAATACTATCAAGCCCATACATAAGTCTGGTTAAAAGTATCCATATATATGCATATATCTATATCTATATCTAGCTTTAGATACTTACTATGTGACCCTAAGCATGTCATTTAACCCTATCTGTCACAGTTTCCTCATCTGTAAAATGAGCTAGAGAAGGAAATGGCAAACCATTCCAATATCTTTGTCAAGTGGCATCATGAAGAATTGTACATGAATAAAATGACTGAATAGCAACAAATATTTAAATGTGTGTTTCTATATCTATACCTTTTTATAGCCCCATGGCTGTAAGTTTTAAATTTAGAAAGCATATATTTGGCATTTTAAGGCAGTGATTTATTTTGCCATTTAGAAAAAAATGTAGCTACACCAGAAACTTGACTATTTGGCACATTCCAGCATGTTCCTCTTATCATCTTCAAAATAGCTACCTCCAAAATAGTTTATGATGTCATTTCATTTGGGCAAATGGATCATGGATTTTATCACTGGATTGTTTGTATTTTGCATACATCCTTATATAACCACAGGTTCATAAAATTGTTCTCAAAGAACATCTCTTATGACCTGCTGGCAGAATAGATTGTTCTTTTTTACTATACCATGTTTTTGCTGCCTTTTAAATCAGTAGACACTATATTCTATCCTATATCTAATATGATATCTGAAAATATGTATAATAAAATACACTATATTATGTTATACCTTATTTACATTTCTCTTAAGACATAAAATATTAATAATCACAAAAGCAAATATTTATCCTTTTAAAATTAATCCTATTAAAAGATAATGTTTCCCCTTTAAAGTTTGAAAAGTGTTTTGTATATATTATTTCATTTGATTCTTACAACCACCTTTTCAAGCCTGGAAACACTTATATGAAGTGATGCTGAATAAAGTGAGCAGAACCAAGAAAGCTTTATAAACAGGAACAGCAAGATTATGTGATGATCACTCTGATGGACTTGGCTCTTCTCAGAAATGCAGTGATTCAAGAAAATTCTAATAGATTTGGAATAGAAAATACCATCTGCATCCAGAAAGAGAACTAAGGAAACTGAATGTGGATTGAAGCATAACATTTTAACCTTTTGTTTGTTTGTTTGTTTGCTTTTTCTTTCTTGGGTTTTTTCCCTTTTGTGTGATTTTTCTTGCACAACATGACAATTATGGAAATATGTTTGAAAGAATTGTATAAATATATCTATATCATATTGCTTGCTGTCTTGGGGAAACATAAAATCTTACAAAAATAAATGTTGAAAACTATTTTATATGTATTTGGAAAAATGAATTACTATTGAGAAAAAACCCAACAACCTTTTCAGCGGGTGCTATTATAACTCCCATTTCACAGATGAGGAAACTGAGGTTGGGAGGGGTTAAAGAACTTGTATGTGGTAGGAGCAATATCTCTCTACCTTTTCTCTGTTTTTAAAGGAATGGAGACATTCCTCCAGACCCGGTTGGCTCAGAGGACTAAAGGTTTAAATTGTTGGCATCACTTCATTGAAATACAAACCAGACTTCCGGTCTCCCCCAGGTGTTAGGGAGGCTGCAGGTTTGGCTGGTGAATCATGATGGGTAACATAGGTAAGGGAACTTCCTTCAGCTGAAGCAACTTGAAGTATCCTCAATGCCTAACTTTATTGAGTATTTTTATCTTGCTATGATAGTGCAGTGAATATAATACTTGATTTAGAATAAGAAAGGGCTGAATTCAAATCATACTTCAGACACATTAGCTGTGTAATCCTGAGCAAGTCACTAAACTTCATTTATCTTTTTTATAAAAAGGAGATAATAATAGCACTTACCTCCCAGAATGGCTTTGAGGATTAAATGAAATAAATAATATTTGTAAATTTTAAAACACTATATAAATGCTAGCTAATATTATGACCTGTTAAATGACTTAGGGAGCCTAGACTCCTAGAGGAATGGCCTCAGTCATGACCAGCCCAGAACACTTACCTAGAGTTATACAGCTGATAAATGTCTGAGGCAGGATTTGAAATCAGATCTTCTTGATTCCAAAGCCAGTACTTTTCTACTCCATCTAGAGTTCTATTTTTGCTCAGAATGCTACTTTTTTGCTTCTTCTGTCATTTCTCACACACACACACACACACACACACACACACACACACCCCACATATTTGTCTTTAGAGATGTCCCTCCTCAGATTTACCTAAAACTTACAATCCTCCTCTCATGGAGTTTTTGAAAACTTTAAAGAGGTAAGAGTTTGACTGCTTCAATCTGCAAAGAACAATGAGGTCAGTTTGCACTATATGTCTAGTATGGTATGTTGAAAGCATTGGATGGACTTACTTTGATATATGCATAAGAACAGCTGTTTTGAAGTATTCAATTTAAGGAGGAACAAGATGATAAATTAACACTATGAGGAAATTATAGGAATTTGAATGAATAGAGGAGAGAGAGAAGATGACAAGCCCCATAAACTATGTGAAAAAGAATAGGAGGAGTTTTAAGATATTGCCATGGTCATTTAAAAAAATGCATGAGAAAGTCATGAGAATCATGTTAGAACTGAGAAGCAGAAGATAGGAGAAGGAAATCAGGGATTTTTGTGATTAAGAAAACAAATCATGTAACATCCAGGACTGGAATCCTGGATATGTCCCCCATCTCAGATGTCCAGCACCTTTGCCTGGATTTGGGATTAATCATCTCCCAGATTCATAACCCAAGACCCACCTACTACTGCTTCTTTTGCCAAATCAATCACTACCATGAGTTGAAAGCAAAGACATTTAATGTATTATAATGTCTATTTAATAATGGGATTGGATCAGATGTAAAACACTTTTGCACTCATTCCAAATGACTGCCATCACTGTATACTTGACTTGGCTTCCAGAAATAATTCTGTTTCCTGAAGACAGCAAGAGGGAATAAATCAGATCCCTAAAGTTAACTCCTAGGGAGACTTGCTATTGCTTTGGAGAATGCTGGGCTTCTCTGAGCTGATATACATTGAAAACTCCATTCTAAGTTTTTAAGAGTAGTGCTTGCCATGGGATCTAGAAAAGGTGCCTCCATTTACTCAATACCTGTCATTTTTCTTTTTGCCTCTTCCTGGCTAAGCCTTGATTTTACTCCAATCCTGCATTTTGTTCCTCATCAGACTTCCTGCCCACTCTCTTATGGTAAAATGTATAGTTTCTGGCACATAAAGAGGTAATACACCTATTATTAATTAGCAAGGCTTGGGAGTATATGAATGTAGCCAATTAAAAGCTAAGGTTAAGAATGAAAATTTATATTATATATTTTTATCCCATTTGAATGTTATTATGAATAGAATGATTACAAAAAAATTAAGGGATAATGGTGCTTCTGCTGTTGATGCTTCATAGAAATCACTCTCCTTTCCATAGGGAGACAAGAAATATGAGGGTGAACAAGAGTAATAAATACAACTAGATGTTATTTGTTTTTAATGGGACCCCAGCATAAGGCAACATCTGCTTAAGAAAATATTTTCTATTGGTCACAGTAGAAAGGTAAATTCTCTAGAGGAGATTTCTTAATAAGACATTAATTATAGTTGTAACTACCAAGGAGATTAGCCTGGGGTTTGAGAGAAGGTCCCTATGGAGTATCTGTGCCCTTGTCATATATGAGGGACAAGCAGGGATCACAATCCAACAATCAAAAATGAAAAACTTTGTTGTTTTTGCTGTTGTTGTTGAATTATATCTTTGTGATCCCATGTGGAATTTTCTTTGCAAAGATATTAGAGTGGCTTGCCATTTCCTTCTCCAGCTTATGTTTGCAGATGAGGAAAGTGAGGTAAATAGAGTTAAGTGACTAGCTCAGGGTCACACAGGAGAAAATTATAGGAATTTGAAAAGAATAGAGGAGACAAAGATTACAAGAAGCACGTGTCAGGTCAGATTTGAACTCTGGAAGATGATTCTTCTCGACTTCAGATCCAACACACTATCTATTGTACAATCGAGATGCAAGATTATATTTTGCATTTAGTATTATATCATTCCCAGCATAGTGGAAGGAGCATTGGCTCTGGAATCAAAGAATTTGTATTCAGATCTCACCTCTGATATTATCCTTATCAAATGGGCAAATCGCTAAAGTTCCATGGGTCTTCATTTTCTCATTTATAAAATGAGGGCATTCAATGAGTTATCAAACTGTGCATACCTTTTGATATTAGACTTGTATCCCAAAGAGATCATAAAGGAGGGAAAAGGACCCATGTGTGCAAAAATGTTTGTGGCAGCCCTTTTTGTAGTGGTAAGAAACTGGAAACTGAATGGATGCCCATGAATTGGAGAATGGCTGAATAAATCATGGTATATGAATGTTATGGAATATTATTGTTCTTTTTTAAAGCTTTTTAATTTTCAAAACATATGCATGGAAAATTTTTCAACATTAACCCTTACAAAACCTTGTTACAATTTTTCCCTACCTTCCCCCACCCCTCCCCTAGATGGCAAGTAATCCAATATATGTTAAACATGGTAAGATATATATGTTAAATCCAATATATGCATACATACTTATACAATTATCTTGCTGCACAAGAAAAATCAAATCAAAAAGGAAAAAAAAATGACAAAGAAAATAAAATGCAAAGAAACAACAAAAAGAGTGAAAATGCTATGTTGTGATCCACACTCATTTCCCACAGTCCTCTCTCTGAGTGTAGATGGCTCTCTTAATCACAAGATCCTTGGAACTGGCATCAATCATCTCATTGTTGAAAAGAGCCATGTCCATCAGAATTGATCATCATATATCTTGTTGTTGCCTTGTACAGTGATCTCCTGGTTCTGCTTCAGTTCATGTAAGTATCTTCAGGATCGTTAAGGATCAGCAGGATGATTTCAGAGAGACATGGTACACAGCAAAACAAGATTATGTGATGATCAATTCTGAAGGACATGGATCTTTTCAACATCGAGGTGATTCAGACCAGTTCTAATATACTTGTGATGAAGAGAGCCATCTGCACCCAGATAGAGGATTGTATGGACTGAATATGGATCACATTATAGTATTTTTACCTTTTTATTGTTTGCTTGATTTTTGTTTTTGTTCTCATTTTTTCCTTTTTGATATGATTTTTACTTGTACAGCACAATAATTGTGGAAATATATGTAGAAGAATTGTACGTTTAACATATATTGGATTAATTGATGTCTAAGGGAGGAAGTGGGGGGAAAGAGAGGAAGAAAAAAATTTGGAAAATTTTTGCAAGAGTGAATGTTGAAAACTGCATATATATTGAAAATGAAAATTAAAGAAGTAGAATAAAATGAGGGTGTTGAATTAGATGGCTCCTGGGATTCCATATAACTCTAAATCTATGATGTCTATGTCTTAAATTAAAATTGGACTATAAATATATTAAAAAAAAAACACTTGATTTTTACTCACTCTGAATCCTAGTGAACACACTGAAGGTTTTGCTTGATAAACACTCTGACCCATTAAGAATTCCACTATTCTTTTACTCACGTGAGTTGTCAGTATTATTATTCTCAATTCCTAACTCTCACTGCCTCCACATATCCCATCCTTCTTTTCCTTATTTACTCAGCTGCAACCCTGGTTTAGGCCCTCAGTGCTTCTTGCTTCGACTCCTACAGTAATTTCTTACTAGGTTTTCTTGGTTCAAGTCTCTTCACAATCTATCCTCCTTCCCCACAGTTTTAAGACTTATTTTCCTAAAATGCACATCAGGTAATTTCATCTACTTATTAATAAACTTCAGTGATTTCTTATGTTTTTGATTAAAGTATTAACTATTTTGCTGGCCAATGGAACTCTAAATAACCTGGCCTTCCCAGCCTTTTTACATATTATTCATTCCATATTCTATGGTCCAGCCATTTTGGTCACTTTACTTTTCCTCACACAAAATGTTCTCTTCTTTTTCTATGTCTTTGCACTAATATCTTTGGTTCCTGGAATGCTCTTACTTCTAACTGCTTCTGCTTCTTATAATCTCGGTTTTCCTTCAAGATTCAGCTGGAAGTGCCTTTTGTAATCTCCTTTATCTCATTGTGCCTCCCCTCTCTCTAATAACTTTTATTTATTTATTTATATGTGTTTTCTATATACCTATATTTGAATATATTGTCTCCTCTAATAAAAAGTTAATTCTTTGAGGGAAGGCATTATTTTTATATTTTCTTTGGATCCTCAGTGCTCTGCACTATATGATTTTTTCCCTGAGGCAATTGGGGTTAAGTGATTTGCCTAGTTTCACACAGCTAGAAAGTGTTAAGTGTCTGAGACCAGATTTGAACTCAAATCCTCCTGACTTCAGTGCTGGTGCTCTATCCACTGCACCACCTAGATGCCCCCACTATATGATTTTTTAAAAAATTAATGACAGTTTTTTTATTTTCAAAATACATGCAAAATTAGTTTTCAACATTACCCCTTGCAAAACCTCGTGTTCCAAATTTTTCTCCCTTCCCCTCATCCTCCTCCCTTAGATAGTAAGTAATCCAATAAAGGTTAAATATGTGCAATTCTTTTAAACATATTTCCACTGTTATCATGCTGCACAAGAAAAATCATATCAGGAGCAGCTAGGTGGCACAATGGATAGAGCATTAGCCCTGAAGTCAACAGGATCTGAATTCAAATCTGGCCTCAGACACATAACACTTCCTAGCTGTGTGACCCTGGGCAGGTCACTTAATACCAATTGTCTCAGAGGAAAAAAAAGAAAAGAAAAAGAAAAATCAGATCAGAAAGGAAAAAATGAGAAAGAAAAAAACAAGCAAGCAAACAACAATAAAAAAGGTGAAAATACTACGTTGTAATCCACATTTAGTCCCCACAGTGCTCTTTCTGGATACAGATGGCTCTCTCCATCATAAGTCTATTGGAATTGTCATCACTAAATGATTTAACAAATGTTTTTTGATTGATTGGTAAATGCTTCTTTTTACTCTTTAAAAAAGGTCTAAGAAAACTGATGGAAAGAAAACAGCACAGCCCATATTGGAGTTTCTTAATTTATCATGTGCATTAAAGAGAGGAAAGAGCACTGAATCTAGAGTCAAAGGACCTAGATTAAAAATCAATTCAGCCACTTATTATCTAGGAGATCTTGAGCAAGTAATTTCTTTAGGCCTTGGTTTCTTTACCTGCCACATAAGAGGGAGGGGTTGGATTATAGCCTCTGAAATTCATAGTTCTCAATCCATGATCTTGTAACCCTATAGGACATTAGAATCCTTAGGGTTTTCATGGAGTAAACTAATCCCATTAGGACACCTACACAGAGCCAATTCTATTCTCAATTTCTCTGGATATGTTAATTCTAGGAGAAATGTTAATTCTCAATTTCATTGTCATCTAGATTTCACCATCACATTAAAGGAAACGAAGTATCTCATTTTTCTCCAATGCCCTTGTATCACATAAAGGTCTTTATGTATATAATAGAGGAATTAAAATTTGCTTAGCAAGCTTGTGGATGATATTTCTTAGGTTTCTTCAGTTTTTCCGAGCGGAAAGGAGAATCCTTTTTAGCATTAAATGGTCTCCTTAATTCACCCATTTCCTTTCCCCAGTGTATTCACCTACAGTAGTTTATCTATCAGCAGGCTTATACAAGCAGCACTCCTGAAGCATTCTTTTTGAAATGGCATTGATTCTGTCTTAAGGTATCCAACATTAGGAGCTAAGTGCATATTTCCTGTTTAATCATTTTAACTCCATGTCCCCAAATACAGATGCCTTGAGGATTTCATTTACCAGTGGTTCACATAAGTACAGTCTCTCAGGCCCAGTGCTCAAAGAAACTCACATTCAGGCAGTGAGGAATTTAAAAAAAAACAAACAAAAAAACAAAAAAACCCTGCAAAACCACAAAAAACGCTAAACCTGAAAGTTACAATCACTAGACTGAATTTCCTGAGGCTATTGTTGTCCTTCTACCATCCAGGCATGTAAAGAGCCAAAGAAGGCTGTTAGGATTAGTTAAAATGTTATTTTCCCATGGTCTGATATAATGGGAAGAGTCCTGGACTTAAATCCTAACCTACTTAGGTGAGACATTTTAACTTCCTTGAAACTCAGTTTCCCTATATGTAAAACAGGTATGATAATACTTGTGTTATTTTTCCCCCTACAGAGTCCTTGGGAAGAAATTGTTTTGTTAATTTGAAAGTTGCACAGAATGTAAATTCTTATTATGAACATTGTGGTTCAGTCCATTTAATACAAAATAATGGTGGAAAGTCAACTGAAGCTTGACTGTAGACAGTCATTTAAAACAATTAAGGTCAAGAAAAGGGGTTGGGTTTTTGGTTTTTGTTTGTTTGTTTGTTTGTTTTTGTTGTTTTAAGAATAACCAGCAAGTCAGCCTTGCAGGCTGCAGCCCTAGAAGATCTAAAGTGGGTCAGCCAGTCAATAAACATTAATTAAGTTCATTCTATGTGCCAGACATTGTGCTAAGCACTGAAGACACAAGGAAAAGCAAAAGGCAACAACTGTCCTTGAGGAGCTCACAGTTTTAAAGGAGAAAACAACAAGAAAAAAGCAACAATTCAACTAGGTGTCTCGATTTTGCTGTGTAACACTTGCTATATTTGGGTACCCAATTCCAATATAACCATATTACTAATAGATTCACAGTCTCTATTGATAGAGGCAGGAGGATGCTGCACTTTATTTGGAGTCAAGTAGGCTCCAATTCAAATTCAATCTCATATATATATATATATATATATATACTAGCTATGTGACCCTGGGCAGATGATTTAAACCTGGTTGTCCCGGTTTCCTCATTTGTAAAAAAAGGCTAATAACAGCATTGTTTTAAGAATCAAATAAAATATTTATAAAGCACTTTGTGCACCTTAAAGCATTAAAGACTATCTTTTTTCCCCTGAGGGGTTAAGTGACTTGCCCAGGATCACACAGCTAAGAAGTATTAAGTGTCTGAGGCCAGATTTGGATTCAGGTTCTCCTGACTTCAGGACTGGTGCTCTATCCACTGTGCCACGTAACTGTCCAACTATCTATTATTTTTATTTTAAAGCTATTCTCACTTATCATCAGCCAAAAGTATTTTCTTTCCTTTAAATCTCTATTACATTTTGGTTTTGTCTATTTTATTGCACTTGGGATCATAAAATCAGATATTTAGAGCAAGAATGGATCTCAGAGGTCATTTAGATTAACTCTCCCATTTTACAGATGAGGAAATTGACAACTAAAGAATTAGTTAAACGTATTCAAGATCACAGAGATCAGTAAGTAGCAGGAAAAGAATTTGATAACAGGTGCTCTGATTCCAAAGCCAGTCACCCTTCCCTTTTATTATATTGCCTTTATATTTATCCTATTTACCATATCATGCTGTCTAATCATGATTTTTATCTGTGTCTATTTTATATTTTTACTAAAATATATTATAATAAAATTAATTCTTTTCTAATACCACTGCAACAAGTGAGACACATGGTCTTTTTTCTCTTTTTACCTAGCCCATTGCAAGAGACTAATCTGTCTTTCTGCCTCCAGTCTAATCACTTTCCAATCCATATTTCACACTGATGTCTGAACAAATACACCACCTTTATATCACTCTCCTCAAAACCCCTTATTGCCAATTTAATAAAATATTAACTCCCAATATTGACATTCATTGTCCTCCACAATCTAGCTCCAAATTATGCATTGAAACATATCTCATATTATTCTCTACAAATATTCTCCATTCCAGCTAAATTAAGCTATTCTTAGTGTCCTTTCTTGTCTTGCTCTCTCCCATTTCTATGCTTTTGGGGGGATATATTTTCCACAACCAGGAAAAGACACTCTCCCTCTATAGCTCTACTGGATGAAGTCTTGATCTTGCATTTATCAAGGCCCAGTTTAGGTGCTACTTTCTCATAAGATTTCTCTGATCCTATTCCCAATCATGATGTCCAGGTGAAAGTGCTATCTTCTTCATCCTCATTAGATTTTTTTATACCACTTTATCCTAAAACACTTTATTGCTTTCCTTGGGATTTATTTTATTACCCCATGCAGATTTATATTTTTGTCCACTTTCTTCCTTTTAGATTATAAACTTCATGAGAGCAGGCACCATATCCTATCAATTTGTGTCCCCCAAAACCTAGCATAATGCCTTGTACTGATTGTTGAACTAAATTGAATTGATTCAGGCTGGTGCATGGTTATTCCAACTGACTATGTATCTCTAATAGGATCTGCAAAGTAAGAAAGACTTTGAGAATAGAATAGACCCAGAAATTATTGTATGTTTTCAGAGGACAAAAGGAGCTAAATTAGAAGAGGCTCATTACCAGAAAGTTGCTCATGATGATAATGATTGTTATTATCATCATCATCACCATTATTATTTGCCACGGCAACTCACAAAGATGATTTTTGAAGAAGGATCATGATCTGCATTGATGGAAGAAGTACAGACACCAGTGAAATTGCAGTTCTTGAAATTGAAATAAGAATTCCATTATAAGGACTTTGAGTCAATGAAGTGCCTTTTTCATCTTTTAATCTGCCTGAAAATTCCTTTTCTTCCTGCTTTACAGCAACAGTGGTAAAATATTATCAACAAGATATAGAATCAAAAAGCTGGTTGTTAAATTTTCAGTATGACCATCTACACTTAAGAAATCGACAGATGCTGCAAATAAGGGCTTGATTTATTATTTTGCTGATTGTCTAGATGTAAGAAAGTGAGAGAAAATGTTAATAGTGCAGATTAAAATTTAAAGTTGTAGATTAAAATTTAAAGTTGTAGGACCTTTTCATAGTGGTTTTTAAACATTTGCCAACATATCTCTGAATAGAATACAACATTTTCTGAAAAAATAAAAATGAACAGGTGTGGGGTTGGTGTGTATAGGATACAACATACTGTATATTCTATAAGGAAATTGGAAGAAAAAGACTATAATATGTCACAAGGAAATGATGTCACTGTGTTAGAAAGAGGGAATGGATTGTTCATGTGGTGAGGTCAAAGGATGATAGGTAGACAGTCTGTGTACTCTGCTGGTATCTTACAATATAAGGATGAAGCAAGAAAGACTCTAGTATGTTCAGTGGAACTCCTGTGGGGAACTTGCAGGGGGACATTTACAAGAATTGCACAGGATGGACAGATGTGGGTCCTCTCCTCCACTGCCCACATTAGTACCTTCCCTCTGAGCAGATGTTGTTGTATGTTCTCTACCTAATTAAACTGTAAGCCCTTTGAGAGCAGGAACCGTGTTTACCTTGTTATGCCCAGTTCTAAGAACAATTTCTTGGCAAATAGTAAATACTTTACAAATGCTTCTTGACTGATTGCATTGTTAAGGAGAGTATCTAAAACCAGATCCATGTGAATATTTGATAATTTGCATATTCACCTCAAAACCTAGCACAGGACTTTGAGCATATTGAATGCTTAATTTGTGTTTTCTGAATGAACAGCCTCTGAATTTAAAATGAGGTCATCTTCTTACTCTTAGCATGAAGTTCTCTTGAATTTATTTTTCTGCTACTTTTGCTTTTTAGTAAAGTGATCTTGGACAGCAAGAATTGGGTGAGAAGGAAGGCCAGAATCTCCCCTCTCCATTAAAATGAGCTAAGGGGTTTGAGGCTTCAGGTATGTATTATAGTGGTGAAGGTGGAACCTAGAATTAGAGATCCTTAAACTGGGATTAGGGACACACACTCATAAAGAACATAGACAGAGATAAGGAAATTGTTTGAAGCAAGGAAATAATCAATTTAGGGACATAGACAGTGGTCAGAATCAGGAGTCACAAACTAAACAGAGGCAAGGGCCAAGATGAGGAATAAGGAATCAAAACAAGGGTCAAAACAAGCAGAAATGTTTGTAAAAGGAAAAAAACTAAAACAGCTTATGAAGCAATGCTACTCCCTTTTCCCCACTCTCCTTTTGAGGATAGCACAAGTCAGAAATGAACCCTTCAGACTTGATATGGCTAGGAGTCAGGAATGAATTGATAAAGGGTTTGTACCTTATAAGGTCAGGAGGCAGAAGAGAGATGCTGGATTTACAGTGCCGTGAATCAGATGACCATCTCTTCTTGAATGAGGCATCCTATGTTTCCCTATCTCTTCTGAGTACAGTGAGTACAGAAAAATGATTCACTGCAACCCAAGAGGGAAGAAAAATAAATCAATGATGAATTTTAACAAGGCCAATTTTAGAACAATGTTGAGATTACTGTGTGAAAATTAATAGGGCAAAGGAAGAGTGGGAAAGGGAAAAACTTTCAAAGAAAAATGACTAGCTATACTAGGAGTGACAAAAATAGCAAGGTACTGTATCTGACAGTGCCTAAATACAAAGTGAGAGGCCTCTGTTGCTTTAATCCTTGCATTTTTAGCATCTCTTACCTCAGTACCTCATAGAAATGTTTTCTTTTGGAGTCAGTCTCCCTTCTTTTCACTGACTTTCGAATTGAGACAAAATCTTCCCCTAATGGCTTGTGGTAGCATGGAGGTGATTATGGCTTATTGAAAGTGAGGGCAGAAAGATGCTAACTTTGGTAGCTTTCTACCAATCTGGAAACATTTTGAATATGATAAACAGTTCACACCTTCTTTTTAATGACTGGTCTTACTAAGAACAAAGAGAATTATTAGGAGGTTGGCCACTTGATGAACTCTTTGGCCACAACAACCCATGAAATAAGGAAAATGATCAAAATAGTTCTTGGTCTCTTTTTTTTCTGCAGTGATGGGGGTAAGCTCTCTGTGTGTGTGTGTGTGTGTGTGTGTGTGTGTGTGTGTGTGTGTAAAAGGGGCAGGGGATATGAAGAATTATATAATATTAACCCTTCTTTAAACATTGATTTAACTGTTGGTATTCTAAATGTGAAATCTTTAGTCAATGTGCAATGTAGCAGACATATGATGGGAGAAATTGAATCGAATTAATCTTGATGTTCTCACTATAAATTAAAGAAGACATCAAAAGGAAGTGATCCCAAAATGGAAAGGTGGCTCACTAATATTTGTAGTCGTTGGGGCAAATAAAGAGGATGGAAGAGTGAATTTTGTTGTTTGTTGTTGTTGTTGAGGCAATTGGGGTTAACTGACTTGCCCGAGGTCACCCAGCTAGGAAGTGTTAAGTGTCTCAGGTCCTCCTGACTTCAGGATTGATGATTTATCCACTGTGCCACCTAGCTGCCCTGGAAGAGTGAATTTTTATTTTGTGTTCAAAGGTGATATAAGAAACATAATTTCATGGGAAATTTAGTCATTCTCATTGTGGTGCTAGTGATAAATATTTTAAAAACATATCATCATGAAAATAATTGCAGTTAATTTTGATGTTTCAACACCTTATATTATGTTTTCAATCTGCTGATTCCTCATATCCATCTTTGATAGTGGTACCTTTTTTAGGGAGGACAGTGATCTGGGAAATTATCTGCAAGCAAGTAATATTTCAACTTATGGGAGGTGATGAGATCACCAAGTGAACAAGTTCTGAAAGAAAAAAGAAGAAATTCTTGGATACAGTACAGATGACATCTACAACTAAAGGGTATGACATAAAGTCCCATCAAAAGAGACTAAGAAGAGGTCAGACAGTTTGGAGGAGAATCTGCTTATTTATTTATAATCTACTTTATAAATTACTCTCTATTACTATACTATGCTAAATTCTCCTATCTTTCTTTACTGGCCTTTCTTCGATGTCAGTCAGTGAATAGGCATTTAATAAGCACTTACTACAGGTCAAGCATTGTACTAAGGTAGTAGGGATAAAATGGAATTCAAAACTTAAAAAAAAAGTCTCTGCCTATAAGGAGATTACTTTTTCTTTTCTTCAGTAGTATTTTATTTGTTTAAATACATGTAAAGGTAATTTTCAACATTCATTTTTATAAGACTTTGTGTTCTAAATTTTTCTCCCTCTCTCTCTTATTTCCCTCCTCAAGACAGCAAGCAATCTGATTTAGGTTAAATATATGTAATGACTTTAAACAAATTTCCATATTTGTCATGTTGTACAAGAAAAATGACCAAAAGGGGAAAAAAGCCATGAGAAAGAAAAGAACAATTTTTAAAAATTGAAAATACTATGCTTCAATCCACATTTAGCCTCCATAGTTCTCTCTCTGGATACGATTTGCATTTTCCATTCAAGTTTATTGGAATTGTCTTGGATCACCACATTATTGAGAGGAGTCAAGTTCATCATAATTGATCATCACATAATCTTGCTGTTTCTGTATACAATGTTCAAGGAGCTTACTTTCTAAAGGGGGAGATAACATTCAAATAACAATGTACATACAATTTATATACAGAGTAGATGGAAGATAATCGTAGAAGTAAGAGTAGCAGTTTGAGGAAGGTCAAAGGGTCTAGGAATAGGAGATAAAATTTAGCTTTCTCTATATTTCTTTAGTCTACACTGTGCCTTCCTTTTTTTACTGGGGTGAACCAATTTGATTCCTCTTAGAGAAGACTAGTTCTGTTGTACATATCAAGCAGTTTAACTGAAGAGAAGAAAGAATAGGAGTGTGTGTGTATGTGTGTGTGTGTGTGTATGTGGGTGGGTGTGTGTAGGTGCAAACAAGAGCATGCACCTGTGTGCATGTCATGCCCTTTTATTTCTTTTCTTTGGCCCCGTTTCCTCTTACGGAGTGCCATCTTATTCATGAAGTCTTTTCTGATCCTCTTAGTTGAAAATAATATTTCTTATGAACTAACAGTATTTAATACCTTCTATCTGTAAAGTACTAGGACTGGAGAGGGAGCTTCAGTTCAGATTTTAGCAGGGGGATGTAGTTAGATATAGCCCCTATCTACTAAAAGGCATTGCTCTGGTAAATGTGGGGAAACATCATGGCCCTTTCTGGGACTTGGGCAATGATGGAATTAGCAACACAAAGAAACGTATGGGTATATGCTGGTAAATATTTAATATCCAGCTCTCTGGGAAAAATAAATGTACACACAACATATCTTTAAGTTTAATCTGGCTTATTAACATTTTCTCCATAGTCGAGACAATTAATAAAACAATAAAATAAACCTTGATTTGTACTACTTGCCAATTTCTGAGGTGTAATTGCTGACTCTGAAATTTTTTTTTAAAAGTTTACTTTTAATTTATGAAATAAGGCAAGCATTTTCATAACATAGTATAATAAAAGTGATAATTGCATATAAAACTGCAAATCCATTATGTATAACTTGATATTCCTTTAAAATATATAATAAAGTTATGTAAATTTCTTTTTTTTCTTCCCACCTCCTCCTATCCCTGTCCTAGAAATGGCTACCATGAGACACCAATGGAGATATAGATAGAGATATTTATATCTCTATCTATATCTATATGTAATTATTCTCTATTTCTATTTATCACCACACTGAAAACTTATGTCAGCTTTCATGTTGAGTTTGGTTCCAGCACACCCCTGCCTATGAACATTCATTGTTAACTTGGGAGGAAAGCTAGGTATTGTGGAGGAAGCAGTTCTGGCTGTTTGTTGCAGGGAAACTAAGAATGAGAGTCCAGTGCTTCAAGAGCAGATAATGTGAGGGTGTTTCAGTGGTTCTTTTCAAGAGAAGGAAAAAAAACATTCTAGGGTAAGCATAAAGCTCAGGCTCTGCCCTTGAACTGGATGTGAGAAAAGCCATGGATGGGACCTTGTACTGTGACTTAGCAGCTAGTTCTCCCTTTTTCTTACGTAGAATAGTAGAATATTGTGTGAGGATGAAAGTATATAAAGTAGAACCTGTCTCTTATAACACATGAGTTTCCCCTAGTTTTGTTGGGAAGGACATTATTCAGGTACATAGGTAATTATCCAAGGACACTGGACATTGTGGTTATCATGACATTAGTCCTCTTTCTGTTAGTGACTTCATAGAATCACAGAATCTCTGAGTTGGAAAAGAACACAGAGGCCTTTTAGACCATCCCAAAATTGAATGGAATTCACTTTTATAGCATTCTCAATAATTAGCTATTCATTTATTTTTTGCCTATCCAATTTTACTGAGAGAAAACCCAATGATCCCTTAGATAGTTCATTTTACTTTTCTCTACTTGTTAGAATCTACTTCTCCCCCCATATTAAATCTAAATCTATCTGCAAATTCCCCTCTCTGTTTCTAGTTCTGCCCTCTGGGCCAAGAAGAATAATCATTCCTTCTTCCTAGTACTTCACACAAATGCCTGTTACATGCAGGGTATAAATACTTATACTGAAAATTTAATAGTCAGGCTCTTTGGTTCAAGTTAACTCCAACTTAATTCTGTCACTGATGAACATTTATTATTAAGAACTTAGTGAAGTTTCCTTATTTGGCCTTGCAATGGCTTGGTCTCCTATGTTACAGGTTTGGATTGAGATGATCATCCAAGTTGTAAGATGTTAGAATATAAACTTTTAGCAGGCATTTTTCCTATTCAACATATTTGTATCCTTAGCACTTAGCCCAATCCTAGTGCATATCAAATGCTTAATAAATACTTGTTGATTGATTGATTGACTGTTTTGGTCTATGTCCTCAGTCTTGGTGTCTCCAGCTGGAGGTCCTACTGGGTGGCAAGTGGCTCCATCATTGTCTCAGATGGGGGCAAAGTAGAATGTTTTGACTTCTGAGAGCCTTGAGTCTGCTTCACCTGCTGGTCATTAAGGATAATTAATAGTCCCTGAGGGAAAGAATAGGAGAGTGGGGGTGGGGGTCAGGGAAGAGTGATCCAAACAGAGATCTGAGAGAAAAAGCAGAATGGTGTGTTTGAGTAAAACTCAAGTGTTTACTGGTATCAACAGATCCAGAAGACTAGGCAAGAGTGATAACCTACAGATCAAAAGAACAGTCAAGCAAAAGTTGGCAGTAGTTATAGTAATAGTAGTCAGTTAACACTATGCAGGAAACAATGAATGACAGTTTGTCTCTGGTCAAGATAAATGTTCTTTTACAATAGTGGCATTCTAGCCATGCTCCTTCTTTGTTGAGCTTTACTAATGTGTTTGTGGGCCTGGGCACTTTTCCCTGAATCTGTCAATTGTTCAAGGCTGTTAAAAGATGGGGCCCTGTAACTATTGCTGGTGCTCATTGTGAGTTGGACTGTATCAGAGATTTTGTATCACCAACTCCTTTGGCAATCTGGTGAAGCTTGTAAACTCCCAGGAATAATGTTTTTAAATGCACGAAATAAGAATCATAAGACTACAAAGAAAACCAATTCAATTTAAATATGGTTATCAATTCTTTTTTAAATTCACAGACTATAGGGTACAAATCCTTGGTCAGATGATTTTTAAAATCCTTTTCAAGTTCCCTGTCTTTGGTTTTGTGATTTCATGATTCTGTAAAAGTGATGAAGGAATAAGACACAACCTTCAATCCTATCATTGACTACTAGACAAAGGGTGATAATGGTGAAAAGTATCTATCTCATATAGTTGTCTTTTTGTTCTCTGTGTCAGTAGCTGAATAGACACAGATCATAACTCAACCGTGTCCAGTTTCAAGGTCAATGTCATGGCCATTAGACCAAACTACCTTTTTTGTCAGTGTAAAACAATTCAGCAGAAAGAGGGGAGTTAGAGAGATTACAAGGTGAATTCAGAAGAGGATAAGGAAAACATGACAAAGCAAGCAGTCCTGTAGGATGATGGGAGAGTTACACAAGAGGCTTGTAGGAATTATTTTGTACATACATAAGGACTGAATTATTAGTGACAGAGACAATAGGCCTTTTATCATCAATGGAAGACATCTTTTTCTAACGAAATAAGTAAACACTACTTAAAGCAAATCTCAAATCATACCTTGGTGTTTACAAAGGAGAATGAGGGAGGGAAGCCTGGAAAGAGGTACAAATTTCCCAGGCGAGAAGTTACAATAAGAATGAATATCTGGACCAAGTCAGAGCATGTTTGAACAAAGCAAATTCCTAAAGACTAAGAAAACCCTAGATAAGAAAACATTTTAAGGTGACAAGAGTCCTTAGCAGATTCATTTTAACTCTTTTCAGGGAATAGAGAACATAGCTCCATACCAAAAAGAAAAATTACAAGAACTTGACTCTATTATCAATATGTTTACATGAATTGAAGCGATGACATGCTGAATATTTCCCCAAACTATTGTGAAGATCCCATTTGATTTGCAAACTAAAAAAACAAAACAAAACACATTCTGTTTTCTTCCTGGTTTCCTTCCCTTCTCCTGAATTTCAATGTTCACATTGAACTATTTTCCTTTACCTCCCTCCAAATCTCTATGGTTCCAGTGATTCTTTTCTTCTTCTTGATCAGAAAAACATTTTTTGCCCATTCCTCCTTTTCTTCCTCTTAGTGATTCCTTTTCTCAAAGCAGTAAATGTCAGATACTGAAGATGCTCAATGGGGAAGCATATTATCTGCATTTGGAGGGGCACTGCTTTAGTCAATTGCCTAGGAAGCCATGGGTCTGTTTTTGGTCTGTTGATTTGCCACTGACACTCTGAGTAAGTCTGGGCAGTTCACAGCTCATGATACAAAGAACTAACAGCTTCAGTGACTCCAAATGGGACAATTTATATAGAGCATGCGTTCTTCTTGCCAAACTGGCTTGCTTGCAACAGCAAACTCAGGATCTCCTCTTCTGCATCCAGACTTTTATACAGGTTGTCCTTGTTATATAGAAGGTATTCTCTCTTCTCCATTGTCTTTTGCCATTCTTAGTTACCATCAAAGCCCAACTAAGGTAATGCTTCCTGTGGGAAGCCTTTCTTTATACATTCATTGATAACATTATCTCCCCAACCTTAAATTTTTCATACACACATACATACATACATATATATGAATATTTATTCATTTGTGTATTTCTTCTAGTAGAATGTAAACTCCTTGAGGGCAGGGACTGTTTTTGCTATATCTTTGTATGTTGAAGGGAAGTTAGATGATCCATTGGATAGAGTACCAGGCCTGGAATCAGGAAGCCTCTTCATCCTGAATTCAAAACCAGTACAGGTTGCTTACTAGTTGTGTGAATTAGACAAGCCACTTAACTCTGTTTGCCTTAGTTTCCTCACCTGTAAAATGAGCTGGAAAAGAAAATGACAAACCAGTATCTTTGTCAAGAAAATCCCAAATGGGGTCACAAAGTCAGAAATGACTGACCAACAACATGCACAAGACACTTTTATTAAGACTTAGGCATAGGGCAGCACCAGCCCTGAAGTCAGGAAGACCTGAGTTCAAATGTAGTCTCAGACACTTAACACTTCCTAGCAGTGTGACCCTGGGCAAGTCACTTCACCCCAATTGCCTCAGCAAAAGAAAAAAAAGACTTAGGCATACTATTTAGTTGCTTAGTCATTTTTCAATTGTGTCTGATTCTTCATGACCCTATTTGGGATTTTCTTGGCAAAGATACTAGGTATGCCATTTCCTTCTCCAGCTCACTTTACAAATAAGGAAACTAAGACAAACAGGGTGAAATGACTTGTTCAGGGATCTAATAAATTCCTGTCATACTTCTTAACTGGTGATCAGTTCCCTGTTTTCCCCAGTCATCATTTGGGGATGACAAAGAGCAATGAAAACACTTGTACTAGGACTTCCTGAAAATGACAGCATAAAAGTCTGGATCATGACCACTTTAGGCCCAATTCATTCTGGGTCATGCTACTATTCAGTTATGTGCCATTCTTTGCTAATTCATCCCTGAGTGACTGAAAAACGAATAGTCTGCTTAATAGAGGATGAACCATCCTCTGGTTGGTTTGGAAGGGGACTAATAGGATAGAATATTCCCTGTATTGTAAGATGAAACCATGATATTAATTTCTTATCTTTAGGTTTATTTTTAAACAAAGGGTGGTTCAGTTCTAGAGGCAAGGGTATGTATATGTCAAGATAGGAAAGGGAGGCAACTGAAGCAGTATATGCAGAAATGGTAGTGATGTAAATAGAAAATGCATGAATACAACTTATTTTCCTCCAGACAAATACTCATCATTCAATAATCCATTTCTAGAGAAAGTTTTTGGGGAAAATCCTATTAGCAATGAAGTACCATTCCATTATATCTTCTATGATTCACTTTCTACTTTTCTTTTATTCATTTTTTTTTTCTGCTATGTTGCTCCATGCTGTTTTGGAGTCTCTTCTGTGCTCCATAATTCTTTAACACCTTACTCTGATTTTTTTCTCTACTTTCTTTGCCTCAGTGTTTTTGTATATTGATCAAACTCATGTTAATTCGCTCTCTCATTTCAAATTGGTATAATGTTTCTGGCATTACAACTTTCTTTCTCATGTTCCATTTTAAAATTAGGTTTTATCTTTACCTAAGTTAGGTGGGAGTTTGAATTCTCTTGTATCCCTTCACATAATACAGAATATAGCTAAGTCTCAACTTTTAGCACTATAGGAAATGTCTTTGGCAAATTCCCATGAAATAATAAAACTGCAAATAAACAATATATAAGAAAAATATTTTGCCCTTTTTAGTTTGATGCTAGATTATTATGCTTTCATTTGTTTTTCTTTAAGATACTATGGTTAAGGGGAAAGCAACAGGAAGAGAAGTGTAAATAGGGCAGGAAAACTAGGGCTGTGACTTTCAGGTCTAAAAATTTAGATACTGATGAGAGCTTCAGCTGCATAGAAACAATTGAACTTAGCACGCAGTCATCAGAAATAATTAGTTAAAACCAAAAATTAATAGATATAGGATATTTCCTTCCCATGTTGCTACAGTTCTGATGAACACCCTCTCTATTCTTTACAATCAAGTTGTTCAGTTTTTTTCTGATTCCTCCTGGCCTCATTTGAGATTTTCTTGATAAACATACTGGAGTGGTTTGATATTTCCTTTTCCAGTTCATTTTACAGAAGAGGAAACTCAGACTAATAAGTACCTGTTCATCTATCATTTCTCTTCCCTCTTGGATAAGAGAGGTTAAGAGGAAAGAAGCCTATTACATTTTCTATTGCCAACAGTCTCCCAATTGAATGGTTACCTGATTGATGTCATTTCTTTGCTTACAACTCTATTTTCATTGATATATAAAAGATATTGGTGATCATGAACCACAACTGGTTAGTGTGCTTAATTATAGTTACAGAGCAAGAATGGGAGAAAGGGATGAGGAAAATATTTTACTCATCAGAGGATGCTAAAGTAGGTTGATATCCTAGAACCAACGGAGGAATGGGTGGATCTAAAGATCATGAATTATACCCTTTGACCCAGCAGTGCTTCTATGGGGCTTATATCCCAAAGAGATCGTGAAGGAAGGAAAGAGACCCACATGTGCAAAAATGTTTGTGGCAGCCCTTTTGTGGAAGCCCAAAAGCTTCCATAGAAGCTGGAAACTGAATGGATGCCCTTCAATTGGAGAATGGTTGAATAAATTGTGGTATATGAATGTTATGGAATATTATTGTTCTGTAAGAAACGACCAGTAGGATGATTTCAGAGAGGCCTGGAGAGACTTGCATGAACTGATGCTGAGTTAAATGAGCAGAACCAGGAGATCATTATACACGGCAACAACAAGACTATATGATGATCAATTCTGATGGACATGGTTCTCTTCAACAATGAAATGTTTCAAATCATTTCCAATTGTTCAGTGATGAAGAAAGCCCTATACACCCAGAGAGAGGGATATGAATGTGGACGACAACATAACATTTTCATGCTCTCTATTGATGTTTGCTTGTATTGTGTTTCCCTTCTCAGATTTTTTTTTCTTGTAGATGCGACTTTTCTTGCACAATAATGATAAGTTTGGAAATATGTATACATATATTCGATTTGTCAAGTGTTTTTAACATAATTAACATGTAGTAGATTTCCTGCCATCTAGGGGAGAGGTGGGAGCTAGGGGGAAAAAAATTGTAATAGAGAGCTTTGCAAGGGTCAATGATGAAAAATTACTCCTACATATGTTTTGCAAATAAAAAGCTTTAATAAAAAAATAAAGATCATGAATTATAACTAGCAGGAAACTTAGAAGCTATTCTTTGCTTTATTTTACAGATGAGGCAACTGGCCAGAAAGGGTAAATCAGAATTACACTGTTAATAAATGCCTAACGCAGGATTGGAACTCATGTTTTCAAGTATATGAATATAGATTACACCCTAAATCAGAGGAGTCTTTTTTTCAGTATAATAGACTCCTCGGACAATCTGATGAAGTCTAAGTCTACTAATGCCTTTTCAAAACACATTTTCAAATAATTGAAGAAAATTCTAAATTTCAGTTAAGGTTAGTAAAAATAAAGTTGTAATTTTTTCCCACCAAAGTTTATAGACATTCTGAAACCTAACTGCAAACCCTTTGTGGATCTATGTCCTAGGAATTAAGAATCCCTCCTCTAGACTTGTTGATCCCTTGTTTTGAAGAAGACCAATGACATCATTGGGTGATGTCTTGACTTGTCTGTGAATTGGATTCAAGTGAGGCAGAGTTGCACAAAATTATCATACTTACTCTCTGTACAGTCACTAAAGTCTAATGGCAAGACAAAAACCAGAACAATTAGTGATCACCCAGGTTGCAGTAGATGACCTTGTCATCTTTAAAGTCTGATTAAGCTCTAGAACTCTACAATGCCTCCTTCAAGGCTGTTGGAACAAATTATTTTCATCTGTCCATTCCACCTGAGGGAAGTCTTCACATGCTTGGAATAGACATCCCCTTAACTTACCGATGGGTCTGAGGTCTCTCAGTTACTCTCAACCTAGTTTAGCCTGTCTGTCAAGATGGTTCACTGGGGTGTGGCTGCTGTACATGTTATAGTTTCTTGGAATCACAAAGGAAAGTTGGACACCAAAAATGAATGAATAATCCTGAAAAGGGACTAGAAGTGCTAGTTGTCCCTGAATACCTCATACACCCTTTTAGATCCATACGCATATTTAAAAAGACACACAAGGAACCAAAGGAAAACTGCAAGCATAATAGAAAACTTGGTGTAAGTTTGCTTTTCTTTGGAATTATTGCAGCTAGTCACTTAATCTTGATGTCACTGCCACTATACTAGAAAAGTTGCTGGAGTGGCTGAAGCTATTGGTGCTTTTTGCTTATCATTCCGAGACAATAGGGCTGTGGTTAGTTCTGCCAGATTTGAGAGGGAACTTCTAGCATCAAGCCCAGATCCCATCAAGCTCTGCAAGAAACTATCTAAAACAAATTTTCCACACAGACTACATGACTATTTGAAAGAAATGAGATGAAAGAATAAATAAAATCAATACTCTGGAGGAAAGAATTGGGAAGAGAACACAGTTTAAAAAAGTCTAGGATTATAAGCTTTATATAGACTCTCTAAATAGTGGAAAAGACCAAAGAGAAATTAAGTTCCTCATGATATAGGAAGAAATATTAGGACACAATCTAAAGATTGGGAAAAACAAGAAGAAAGTTAAGATAGTTGATATAAAAATAATTGACTTGGAAAAATGTCAGAGATAATTTAAGAATCATTGTATTCCCTAAAAAACATTATTTTTTTTAAAAAGTCTATAAAACTATAGTTCAAAATATCATAAAAGAAGATTACTTAGATCTTTTGGAACCAGAGAACAAAGGAAAAAAAGGGGAAAAAATAATTTATTACCTCCTGAAAGAAACTCCAAAAGGAAAAAAAAAATCACAGAAATATTGGAGTCAAAATCCAAAGCTTTTAAGTCAAACAAAAATAATTGAAATGTACAGAAAAAAGCAGTTCAGGTTCCAATAAACTACAGTCAAGATCACGCAAAATCGATTTTGTTTTTGTTTTTGTTTTACTACAGAGGAGAGATCTTGGAATACAATATTCCAAGAGGCTATACAAATATATATATGCTTCAACAAAAAATAACTTAGTTCACAATGCTGAATATACTCATTATACTCATGGAGGAAATTTGATTTTTAATGCAATAGAGAACCTTCAATATTTCTGATGAAAAGATCCGAGTTGAGTAGGAACTTTGAAATGTGAACATAAGAATCCGGAGAAGTCTAGAAAGGTAAATTAATTTGAGCAATTGGAAGGGTGTAATGGGGTGGGAGTGAGGGAAGAAATGTGTTCCTCCAAAGCATATTAAATAAGCAAGAGAGAGTTCCTAAAGGGGCATGGATTGATTCTTTTCTGAGGGTTTAAAGAAAGGCAAGAGAAGGGAAGTTAAAAGGAGAAATATGATGGTGTAAAAAGAAGCAAAAAGTGGACACAGCTTGTCATTTCTCATACTTGGAGTATCCTAAAGAGTATACCAACTTGGAGTAAGGATTAGAGGAGCTCACATTAGATAAAGTCCACTCTTAGGTGTTAACAAGTGAGAGCTAAAGTCCACACACACACACACACACACACACACACACACACACCCACACACCCAAACTTCACAGAGAAACAAGTGACCAGAAGAAAGGGAATGTTAAAGGAAGAATAATACCAGAGAAGGAATAAGCAAAATAAACTTCCCAATCCTGAATAAGGAAAGTAAAAGGGGGGAGAGGAAAGAAAAAAGCTCTAGAACCTAAGGAGGTTCTTTAAATAGCTGCTTACACAATTGTAGAATGGTTGAACAAATTGGGGTATATGGATGTAATATTGTTGCACCATAAGAAACAGATATTTTTAGAGTATCCTGAGTAATATGACCTGATCCAGAGTGGAATGAGAAGAATTCTGAGAACAATTTATATGACAGCAACACTTTTGTAAAGGAATAAAAAAACAACTTTGTAAGATTTATGAGCTCTAACCAGTTCATTGACCAACTGTATCTCCAAAAGACCTATGATGAAATTTCTTACCCACCTCTTGAAAGGTGAAGTATGCAAGGTATAGAGAGACAACATTTTAAAATACAGGTTCTGTGTGGATTTGTTTTGCTTAACTATATTTATATCTTATAAGGGGCTCTCCCCTTTTCTTTTTGTTGATTTTCCATGAGCACTTTTAGTGTAGCTGTCTATAGTGGTTTCCCCTTACTTATTTCCTCTCCCTCAAAGAGGATCATTGAAACATTTTTTAAAATGCAAGTTCAGAAAGAAGCACAAATGTGCTGGATAGTTTTGAAAAATGTAGAATTTATTATATAATTAAAATATAAATATCGAAAGATTCATATTTTCACACACAATTATTTGTTGTTTGGTTGTACATATATGAAAATGCTCTTTGGGGGTTAGGTTCAAAATAGAAAATTTTAAATTAAAAAAAAAACATTTTGTTTGTTCTATTTTATAGAAAAACCTGTGGGAAGAAATTTCATCCAGCACACTTTGATATCTTACCTGAGAGTGAGTAGAGGAAATTTCAGTAAATCCCAAGTACACAGTCCCTTTTGAGAAAGTCCCATATACCTTTGGAGCACATTTTCTTTGTGAGAGAGGGAAGTTTACTATTACTTTAATTTTTCATTTTTTTACTTGTTAGGTTTTTAATTTTGATTTTGTTCTTTTCTAACTGTATTGGGTTGGGACAGGTCCTTACATACAACAAGCAAGTAATAAACTTTGAAAACTTTACAAAATTATGTCTGCTTGGCAAATTTGTATTTGTATTTTATTGTAATGTCCAAACCTAACAAATACAAAGTAAAGTAACCTGAGATTTTAGAGAGTTGTAAATTCAATTTAAATCAGCAATCAGAAGTATGTTGTAAAAACCAAAGCAATTCTTTCATGTACTAAAGAGGAAGTACCTTTTTTGAGTTGAAGATTATCTGGAATTGGGAATATTGGTATATGTGTCAGAAAGCACCCCAGATGATTTTCTGGGAATAGCAAATATTTAATGAGAATGAGAGAGTGGAGTAGTACCATAACATGAAGGCTGCATGGTGATAGGCCTGTGTCCTCACCCCTTCAAATGAGTTACCTGAGTTTTATCTTTTTGCTAAAGGATATATATAAGAAGTCACTCCTGGTTGATCCCTTAGTTCCTGTGACTGGAGGCTATTTCAAAGACAATAGTTAATGAGCCAGGAAGATTTTTCCTCTTTGTAGGTTTTAAAAGCAGTTCCTCATCACCTCTCTATTCTTCCTCTTTTTTGAACCTGTTGCTTGTGGCTTCCTTAGATTTACAATGGAGGAAGATTTCTTACTAGCAACAGCACAAACCAGAGATAAGTGCTTACTTAGATGAGCCCGAGATGCACCAGAAGTTCCTGGCTGCCTCTTTCAGACTATATTTCTTTTGTTAAGCACCAGTGACCAAAAATGATCCTTCAAGACAGATATTTTCAGTATGGTCAGCTGCTTCATTTGTATTTGAGAAGTTTTGAGTTCTCTGAAGCTGTGCCAATTTTCAGAAAAATGAAAAGATGATCATTGCTATAGGGATGAACTCATTCATGTCTGGCTGACAATGTATGGACCTGGAGTTGCTGCTTAGAAAGTACAGATCTGAGGGAAAGGTGATAGAGCTGTTCAGCAGTGCCAACAATTCTGGGTGTCAAGGAATACCAGGAGAATATAATAGAGATGATGGGTTATAATTCTTATTTTAAGTATTTTTTAACATCAGCTTATGAATTGTGTTTTAAGCATTTCTTTTATGAAAGAGGAAATAGTTGTCCTATCTGTGATATCTCCTAAGTAGCTTTTGTACAAGGGGTCTTATTAATCCCATTTGGGAAGATCCTTGACATGAGCCAAACTGATTTTTCCCAGGGCTCTGGAATGGGAGTGTAATAATATGAGAGAGTGTGGGAAAACAAGACTGAATATCTTTCTCCTTGGGGGTCAAACTTCCACATGACTGAACTTTTAGTTTACATGAATCCAGAGCAAGAACCATACACATAAGAAGGATACCTCTTAGTCTGCAGGTAATACTATCTATAAGTGTATCCAAACATATATATCTGTTCAAATATATATATATATATATATATATATAATACATATATATATATATATACATATACATATATACATACACACAGCATAGCATAATGGATAGGGCTCTAATTTAGAGGCAGGAAGATAGAGATTCAAATTCTGCCTTAGGCACAGACTATCTGATATTGGGCAAGTCACCTAATCTAAGCTTATTTCCTCAACTATAAAATGGAAGAGTTGTACTTAAAAACTTCTAAAATTCCTTCTAGCTCTAAATGTCTGATCCTAAAGTATAAATATATAAATGCACATGCATACACACACACACTATATATATATATATATATAATATGAAAAAATATATGTGGATATAATATGAACACACAATCACAATATCATCAAGGATATATACCTAAGATAAAATCCTAGATATTTTTTATTTTGGCCCAGCACAGTTAATCTCTCAGTAAATTTAACACAATCATACAAATCAATATTGCCTGCAGTATTTAAGGTACAAGTAATTTTGTGTGTGTGTGTTTGTGTGTTTAAATTGTATTTATGTGGGTATGTTTGTATGTATACATGCATGTATAGTGTTTACTAAGAGCTTAGCTGAGCTGGATCTGGAGGAAGAGTTCTAGGATTTTCTCCCAGGACCCACCCTTAGAATTCTCCAGCTGGATAAGATCTGAGGTAGCATTCACTGGCTATTCATGCCCTAAGGGAGGGCTTCTGAAAGCCCTCTCTTCTCAAAAGAATTTTTCTGTAAAGATTCCAGGTAGAAAAGAAGATGACAAAGGATTTTATTTAAATAAGTCTAGTTGATGGGAACCCAGAAAGACCGCCTTCATATTTAGTTCCTCTTTCTGTAGATGACCCAGTGCCTAGAAGTGTAATAACCTTAGTAAAGCACAAAGACAATAATTCTTTGAAAATCTCCTAATAGAAGGACCAGAAAATTAAAACTTTAGAGAAGGCAAATTTAAGTCTTTAACACTGGGCTTTAAAAGGAAGGTGGAATGTAATGTATCAAAAAACAAAAACAAATATAATCCTAGAAGAATTTCTTTTATTACTCTGTGAAGAAGCTACAGTTACAATTTGGAAATCAGTTCTAGTCTTCATAATAACAACTTAGATTTATATAGTGCTTTATTGGCTACAAAACATGTTTGCCTACATTATCTCATTGGACTCTCCCAACAAGCCCATAAGTTAGGCAGTGCCTGTATGATAATCATCTCCATTTTACAGGTGAGAAAACTGAGACCCTGAGAGAGCAGCCTGAGGTTATACAGTTAGTCAATAGTGGCATTTTTACTGGAACTTTACTAGATCTTCTGACTTCTAATTCATTCCTTCTTCCAGCAAACAATACCAGCCCTGTTTGATATTATCAGTTGGATTTCATAGATGGGGCTAAGGTACAATAGAAAGTAATTTGGGTAGTGAGGGAAGAAAGGTGTCCAAAATGGAATTATTCAGGAAAGTAGACAGATACACACACACACACACACACACACACACACACACAGAGGGAGAGAGAGAGAGAGAGAGAGAGAGAGAGAGAGAGAGAGAGAGAGAGAGAGAGAGAGAGAGAGAGAGAGAGAGAATGAGAGAGAGAAGAGTGAGAGAGAGAGAATTACACTGAGATCTCATTAAAACACCAAAGTACTAGCTATTTAAGCTACTGATACACATAGAGAACAAAAACATGCAAAAGCAAAGCTGAAAGGCAGCCAAACCCTGAAGGAATTTTGGTGGGATTTCATCACCAGAAGAGCAGTTAATAAATAGAACAGGTTTCCAAGTGCAGAAATGAGAGCAGCCACTCTATTTTGTCAGCAGGGAGTAGGGATGGAGAGATGGTAAATTGAAAGAGAGAAAAGGTGGTAGTGGTGGGGACTTCTTTTGCCAAAAACATCTGCATCTCAGCATTCAGAATTGTGGATCGTATAATAATCATAAAGCATGCTCCAGAATTGGCTCTAGGATGTAACTTGTAATTATTAAATAATATTAAAAATCTTGCAGGCAATTTAATGCTTTTCAAAACTCTAAAATGCCATTTATTCTATCTCTCTGCCAATATTTCTGATACTTGACTTTGGATTGCTAAACACAGAAATGAGAGCTAGGGAAAAAAAAACCTCAGGGATTGTCCAGTCACATCCTTCTTCCCCCCATCACTGACAGTGTTCTTTCTTATATCCTTCTTCCTAGGACATTGTAAAAGTTTTGTTGATGTCTCTTGTTTTTTATAGAGTAGTCATTTCAGAATTAACTCATCCCTACCAATACAGAAACACACAGATACACACACACACACACACACACACACACACACACACACACACACACACCCTTACCTTCTACCAAATAAAAAAAAGCCAAAAACTAAAAAAAAAATCAGATTGGCAAAAGACTACATCTGAAATTACTTATGATATTCCATACCTATAACTACCTACTTTTGCTTAGTAGAAGGAACTGGATTTTTAAAATTTGAACTAAAATTGATCATTTATTTATTGTAAGTGTGGCTACCTTTTTTATTTGCACTATTTTCTTTCATTGTGTCTATCATTTCCCTAGGAATGCTCCCCTTCTTTCCCCCAGTTAATATAATAATTCAGATTTCTTCCATTCACTTATATCTGCCATTTTTTTTAGGAAAACAATATTTTTGGGATACTTTAAATACCTCCAAGCTCTTGGATTTCTGTCACTTTGAGATATTATTCCAACTTCTCTGAATCAGGCACTATGGCTAATAATTCATTTTATACACAGACTATGACAATATTGGACAGGGAGTGCTCAATGTACATCATTCTTTAGCATATAAGATAGTTCAGTTGACAACAGGTGTGTGTGTGTGTGTGTGTATGTGTATGTGTGTGTGGTGTTGTGCATATATATAAATGTAGTTATAAGGGTTAAAGGAAATCATAGTTTTCTCAAATAACACTGGTCTGTCATTAAATATATTGATTATTTAGTAGGGCAGAGGGCACTGACCATTTAGTTGAGAAAGAGCCATGCTGGTCCAATCATAACCAAAAGATCCTTGGTTAGGGGTGGTGATGGTGGTGGTAATGGGAGAGGAAAGTGAGAATAAAATATCATTAAAGATTTTCTGAAAGGGGAAATTAAAAAAAAATGAGAACCACAAACTGTAGCCAAGGAATTGAATACATGAAAAGAGTCAGAGTTCTGAGAAACAAAGGTCAGGAACTTTTCTCTATGTAGGCTGAATTTGTATGTGATGTGGCTGATGTAGACACCAGATGATGGTAGCCACCAAATGTTAAGGTTCTGTCATGTGAAGAATTCACATTCTTTAGCAAAAGGTAGGCTTATTTAAGGGAAGAGGTTACAGACAAAATGAAGGAATTTAATAAACACCAGGAATGGTAAATATGAAATAGATTTGGGAAAGCATAGAAAAGGACTTTATTAATTAATAATGGAAAGGGCAAATTCCTTAGTGGAACTTGCCATTTACCAGAAGAAAGAAAATACCTCATGAGGTTGGGACACTTAGCTAGCAAGCTAAATCCTGAAAGGAACTTAATACCCTAAAAGAGTTAGCCTTAAGGAAGAGAAGTGGGGTTGAGAAGCATGGTGGAGTTAGAGGAGATACCATGTGGCATGGGGGAGGAGTAAGGGAAAATACACCATGAGGCAGAGTGCCAGTGGCATACTGACCCAAAGGAAGGCAGTATCAAAACCATGGGTCATAGGTTGTTTTATAGAGAAAATTTGTAGGACCATGGAATTAAACTGATTTTGATTACCAGAGCCTTCTTCCTGCCTGTTCCAGGAAATATATATATATATATATATATATATATATATTTTTTATCAATTCTTCAGTTTCTCTCTGCCAACCACACTTACCATTCAGGACCTCATCATTTGTTCAGGCTTCTGTGATCTATGGACCCATGTGCCAGTGCCCCATGCCTGTATTCAGCCTCTGTATCTGTCCTGGTGATGGGGCCAGTCACAAAGTTCCTCCTGTTTAGATGCTTTTTCCCAGGCACAGTTTGGTGTAACAATTAAATATTTAGATATAGGTAAAAAATAATAAGTGGTAATTTTTTTTGGCCTGGTTTGAGGGGATAGGATCATAAACACATAACTGTATGACAATTTAGAAACCATTCTATAATTTGTTCTGAATGGTAGACCTCAAATCACAGACCAGATAAGCAACCATAAATCGAGTAAATAACTATCAGGGAATAGAGCAATATGGGCTTTCTAAAATCTAGAGTTTAAGCAAATAACAAGCAAGACACTGTGGCATAGTTGATAACATGCTAGAATTGAAGTCGGCATTGGATTCAAATCCTGATCTGACACCTACTGACTATTTAATCCTACACAAGTCTCAAATCCTTTCAGCCTCTGATTTCTCATCTAGAAAACCAAGAGGTTGTAACATTGAGGTCCCTTTCCCCTCCCTAGCTCCAAATCACTAATCCTGTTTTCTCTTTCTAAGGGAGTTGAGAAGGAAAGAGCCAGGTGGGTGGTCAACCAGGAGCATATGGAAGGAGCATCCTGAAGACTGAGGAATAGGTACACAAAAACTAAGGGAGGATCTTGTTACAGATAGCTCCTATTTGGAAAATGCTTGATTTATGTTACCCATACTAATGATCACCTGCTGTTGCCCCAAACGCCTATCAATAATGCCTCCCCCTATTTGTCCCAAGTGAACCATTATTTACATATGACAGAACATTCCCCAGATTCTTAATAGCTGTCACCCCCAATTTACACAGGGCTCCAGGCTTGAAGCCTTTGTAAATCAGAATATCTGTGTGTTAGAATCCCAATTACTCTTCCTCCATTGGCTAATCTCACTCCCACCCTCTGGAAAATTCTCCAAGTAGTTCAAAGACATTAGCATTCACTTTGAACTCAAGTTCAGAGTTAAACAATATAGACCTTTATCTACTAGGTAACTAACGAAATGTAGGTTGGTTGTTTTTATTTTTATTTTTTCCAGCTGGAAGCTGGGACTGAAGGGAGGGAGCTGGGGTGGGTGGAAGCCTGGTACATTTTGAGCTCTATGGAGAAAAAAAAGGTCCTTGGAATATGTGGTTATATATTAATGGCATCGGCAAGCCAAATTTAAGGGAAAAGCACCGTTAACCCAAATTGAATATAATCATAAACAGTTGGAGCCTTGTCTGACTCATTTAAGGAGTGCCCTGCTTGTATAGAATTTACTCCCAAACTTGAACTAGGAAATTTGTCCTCTTTTCACTTCTTGCCCATCTAGATCATCACCATTGCTTTAGTTTACTAGCCTCATAGACCCTTAATTCTTGTTTATTCGCTATTTGTACTTTTTTCTTCAAATGCAGATAAGCTCAGTTTTTATTGTGTTCTGAATGTGAGCCATTCTATAAGGGAAGAACAAAAGAGAACCTTGGGAAAATATCTTTATTGCTCTTTCCTCTTCTCATCCCTTTTCCTCTTATCCTCTTCTCTCTCTCTCCTCCTCCTCCCTTCCACAGTTTAATTAGATTCATTACAATACATAGTTATATAAAGAAAAGACTATCAATAAACATTCCCAATACCTGTGCATCAAGCAAATCCTAATTGCGAACTTGATTTCTTGAGTCTTCTGACCAGAATGAGGAAAAATAAAGAAGTTCGTCCACTTAATGGAAATGTCTTGTCTCTTACTACTGAAGTGGAAGGAGGTGGAGAATACTACAGTCATACTAAATATTATTAGTAATGCAACTGAATGTAGATATAAGGAATGGTTTTATCACTCTGGGAGTCAGTAAATTGGGAAGTGGCTTTGTCCTGGGACTCTCCATTGAGCTCAAACACTTCAGCAGCACCAAATGTTGTTCACATTGTAGATGGGGGCCCCTCTTCAGAAGTGTCAAATTTCTGCCCTGGAGAGGCCATGAACAATTCTTAGCCATACATTGTAACTATTAATATACTGAATTATAATGAAAAATAAGTAAAGTGCTTTGTAACTCTTATCTCTCTGTGGTCCTTGCTGCCATTTTCCCTCCTTTCTCCTTCATATTCAAAATAGCATTTTTCTGGTATTACATCAACAAGTCAAATCAATCTATCCATGCTGGCTACAAAATCAAACTGGTACTGGAATTCCATTGTGCTCTGAGTTCTGGGATTCCCCCCCCCAACAGACACATTCCCCACATGCCTGAGCCCTCCCTAAAACTCTCTTATTAAGAGTTTCTGGACCTCCCACACAGCCTCTCCTACCTCCTTATTGCCCACTCCCTACATAGGAACTGATTGATTTTTATACCACTCCCCACCCTCCTCAGGTTTCAAAGGGTTTCAGGAGATTTCAGAAGAGTTTGTGGAAAACTACAGAAGCATGGCCTGGCAGATTAAATTCTGATTTTACTGGGTGCCACTGGGCAAATAATTTCATCTCTTAGGACCACAATAATCAATTAGGGTTCCTTTGGCTTTTCTTTGTATTCTCAGCACTTAGCATGGTTCCTGGAATCATGTAATTTAACAAATGTTGGTTGATTTTATTTTATTTGAAATGGAGTTGGAATGAATGACTTCTAAAATCTGCTCAACTCTAAAATACTGTAGATTTTCAATGATTCTAAAAAAATCTTCAATATAGGGAACTATATATTGCAATGAAAATATTTTACTTGAAGTTGGAGGTATTTATGTTCATTATTAATAAAGTATCTGCTTAATAAAAATAACATCTTGTATTTATATTCTATATGAATGCAATTTATATTTACAATTCATGAAACATTTTCACATATATCATATTATTTAATTTTCACAACAACCCTGTGAAGTATACAGGGAAGGTATCATCATCCCTTTACATAGGAGAAAACTGAAGCCAAGAAAGATTAACAGGGTAGGACTAGCCTATGAAAGTCCAAATATTTTCTGACAGCTTCCAAACCTGCCATGTTGGAAATTTGATAAGTTATTGCTGGACAACAATAGTTGAATGATTGGTACTATGTGATGAAGAAAAGTCTTCTCACTGGCTGAAGAGCTGGAAGAACCAATGACTTAAGAGGTTGTGATCCAGGAATGGGTATGCTTACCAGAAAAAAAAAAAGGAAGACTTGCCCATCTCTGAAGAATTTTTATCTTGGTTGCTTGTTATCCTTTTTCTAAGAGGACCGAAATGACATCACTATGTTAAAGTCGAGTTACAATGGATCTGACTCTGACTGATCACACCAATTTGAACTTGGAATGCTCCACCACAGAATGGACACAAATAGTCCATGTGGACATTTCTTCTCTAACTTTGCACATCTCACATTTCTTCTGAGCTAATTCAATTCTGCTTTGTACCGAGAGCACAGCACCTTCTCTGATGAGAGCATGATATACAAGGCGGTCCTGTGCAAGTGCCTCCCCTGTCATACAATTAATTCTAAGTTTTTAAGAGATGCTTTGAGAGTGGCCTGGTATCACTTTTGCTGACCACCTTTCCAGGGCTTGTTCTGCGTGAGTTCTCCATAAAATGATCTTTTTGGAAAATGTATAAGTGTGTTTGGACAATGTGGCCAGCCCAATGGTGTTGTGCTCTCTGCAGTAGAGTTAAAGTGCTTGGAAGTTAAGTTTGAGAAAGGACCTCAGTGTCTGATGTCCTATCCTGCCAGGTGATCTTTAGAAGCTTCCTAAGACAATTCACATGGAAGCAGTTCAGTTTCCTGGCATGGAGCTGGTATACTGTTCAAGTTTCATAGGCAAACTACAACAAGGTCAGCACATAGGCTCTGTAAACCTTCATTTTGGTATTCTATCTGATACCTCTCCTCTCTCACACTTTGCTTTGGAGCCTCCTAAACACTGAGCTGGCTCTTGCAATGCAAGTGTACTACCAAGAGTGAAGAAGGCTACTTTAAGTTGGTACTTAACTGCTGGATGGAGATACAGAGAAGTGAGATAGATATAAAATAAGCTGAGGAGCACCAATACCAGAGGGGTTCAAGAGAGGCTTCCCAGAGGAACTGGCATCGAGGCTGATCCTTAAAGGAGTCAAGAGCTCCTAGGAGCTGGATGTGAGAACAAGTACATTTCAGGTACCGGGGATAGCCAATGGACATGGAAGCTGATAAGTGGAATTGAGGTAACAGCTAGGAGACTAGTTTGACTGAAGTGTGTGTGTGTGTGTGTGTGTGTGTATTTAGGAGAGAAATATAAAATATCTGGAAATGTGGTGATATCACATTGCAGAGAGCTTTTAGGTCCCAGGCAAAAAGTTGCAATTTTAAAATAGGAGCAATAGGGATCTAATGAGGTTTATTTTGAGCAGGAGAATGTCATTTGTGTGAAGGACAGGTTAGAGAAATGGAGAGAGTGGAAGCAAGTAAAGCAATTAGGAGACTATTACAATAATCTGAATAAGCTGGTGGTAAGCACCTGAACCAGGGCCGTGTCAGTATAAATGGAGAGAAGAGAACAACATGTACATGTTAGAAAAATTTTTGTATTGTAGAAAAAAATTTTTTATATTGTTAATTATCATATGGCTTCAAGTGGGGCCTGCCTGCAACTCTCCCCTGCCCCACTTATTTATTTTACTCTTAGGAATATTTGCAATAGCATTAATCCAATCAGCATTATCCCAATTCACCAGCATTTCAGCATTCCTGACAGGCCTTCACAGCATAGCAAATCTTTGACATAAATATCCTGTCTGACATTTTCCTACTTTGACATTCCCCACCCTCTCCCCACACCTCCCATTGCATGGATGATGGATTGACTTTTGAGGAAGTGACCATTATCATTATTTATTGTTCTTGTTATTATTATTCCAAGAGTATTCAAGTTCAAAATGTGAAGCAATATGATAGAAGCAATGGGAATATTGCTAGTTTTGGACTCTTGAGTATTTGCATTTGAATCCTGGTTCTACCCCTTAATACACCATTAGACTTTGGTCAACTCCCTTCACATTTTTCTGGTCTTTAGTTTTTTCATGTGTAAAATCAAGGGATGGCATGAGATACCTCCAAAATCCCTGCCTGTTCCAGATCTATGATTCTTTGAGTTAGTTGAGTCTGGTGACAAGATCAAAGTATAACACAAGGCTATTTTAAGAAAACTATATTGGGAAGTATCTACAAAGTTCAATTCTGAAGTCTCAAAATGGTATAAAGATGCTAGATCCTTTAAAAGGAACATAAGCTCAGGCAGGTTCTGCCATGCTGAAATGGCTCTAAGTACAGTGAAGGTAGGCTGGCCACTTGATGATGAATTTTTGGTCATGACAAAATATGAAATTAAGAAAAATCCAAAATGAACCAATACCTGTGCAGCTACTTTCTTTTTCTGCAGTGATAGGGGCAGTGTGCTGATGAAGGGGTAAAAGGGAGCTAAGAATCACAGTCTTAGACTATTTGTAAACTGTAATTTGATCATTAAATCACTGGTGTCAAACTAAAAAATAAATAAATCCCTGCAGACTCATAATGGCTTAGAAACCACAAAGTAACATTATTGATGTTGTATTATATTTTTATTAATTTTAAAAAACATTACTAATCAAATTTTAATCTGGTTTAGAGAACTTGGAAGTTTTGCCATTATGAATTTGCCCCTTCTATTCTAACTATTAAAAATAATAATGATAATAATAATAACTTTAAGTTTTGCAAAGAACTTTACATATTAACTCACTTGATCCTTACAAAATCCTGAGAAATAGGTACTATTAATATACTCATTTTACAGGTGAGGAAACTGAGGCAGACAGAAGTTAAGTAACTTGCCAAAGTCAGATAGCTAATTAGTATCTAAGACAGGATTTGAGTCTATGTTTCTAATACTAAGTCCAGTTCCTAGACTATGTGCCAGCTAGCTACCTCAAATATGAGATAATTGTGCACTTAGACATTTTTGTTATAAACAAAACCAGAAGTAGTACTCCTTGGAAAAACAAAAGAGGAGTTAGCAGAATGGGTTTTGCCATATCCCCAAAGACAACAAAGAATATCATTTGGGGAAATATTATTTGGGACTTTGATCAACTGTACTGAAATACAAAGATAATATCTGCTGAAAGACAACCATGAAAATAGTTTTTGTACTCATACTGGTTACTGGGAAAGAAGAAGTAGAGACCTCAAAGAACTTGATAGGACCTTCCAAATTAAATTAGAAAAGCACCTTTAATTTGTAATAGCACAAAGACAGGAAAGGTAATAGAAATCATAAGAAATATAAGGAAAAGTTTTAGTTCAGGAAGAAGGTATAAAAGAGGCTAAAAGTCTTGTCCATTTCATGGAGGAGGCATCCCTTTATATCTTGAAAACTTTCTTTCAGAAAAGAATTGACAGATGCTGGATATGATAAGCACCAAATAACATCACCAAATTTCACAAAAGTGAAATAGATTATGCTTTGACATACAGGAAAAGACTTGTTATTGATGTAGGAGTTATCCCTGAGTCAGTCATCAGCATAGTTAGACTACTGACTTGTCAGAGCAAAGATCAAATTTGGAAAAAAATTAAGTAAGAAAAAAAATGTACAGGGGGAAATAAGGTGAGTAATCGAAAGAACTCAAACCTGACTTACTTTTAAAAAGTTATTGCTAGCAAAAAATGAGAAACTGTTAACATAAACAAAGTCAACACTGATTATAACAATTTCAAAATGAAGTTTAATACACGAAAATCTATTCCATTTGACCAAAAGATCCTGGAAAACACCTTAATCAACAAACATTTGGCTTGCTTACAAGCAGAGGAGAATGATGTCAAAAGGCAACATGAACAGATAAGCTGAACCCAGAGCTGAACTGGAGAAGAGTAGAGTATAGTTCCTTTAGGAAACTGTAAAGTTCTCTTAATGAGCTCGAGGTTTCCATAGAAAAAAGGACCTATATTTTAAATATCAACATTCTTCCCAGTGTTGTCATAAGATAGTGAAATATGGTATACAATAATTATCTTGAAGAATAAACAATGAATATCAGAGAGGTATATGAGGGGTGTGAACAAGTTACCTGTGAGGAAGTCTGAAGGACAGAAGTAAAACGTGCCACAGAGAGCAAGCTTTGTACTTAAAAGGACATAGTACAAATGATTAGTAGGAAGTTGATATTCAATGCAAATAAGGAGATAGTAAGAGAGCATATAGTTGTCCTTGAATTCAAGTTACTTGTCCCAGATGAACTATCTCAGTGGTTACCTACAGATTTGGTTTATATAATTGATAAGCTATTGCCAGTGTTTTCTGAAAGATCGTGGAGAACTAGAGAAGTAATACAATATGGGAACAGAGCCAATGTTCTAATTTTCAAAATGGAAGAGAATGATTCTGGAAAGTAGGTCAGTCAGGTAGACTTTAACTCATAAAAAATGCTAGAATGTAGCACTAAAGGAATGGATAATAAATAGGCTAATATTTAAAAAAGAAAGTGGTGGTCATAAAAGAATAAACATGATTTCTTCAAGACCAAGCCATATCATGCTAACCTTATTTCCCTGTATGACAAGGTTATTTACTTGATACATCAGGGCAATGCAGTAGATAATATTTACCTAAATTTTAGCAAAATATATGAAGAAGTAGGTCATAATAGTCTTGTAGACCAAATGTGGAGATAAATACTAGACTATAATATTACTGTCTGGTGGAATTTGACCTGTTGAATGGCAAGACCTAAAGAATAGTCATTGACATTCAATAGACATAGTCAATAGATATTCAATGGCAACTTGAAAGGAAGTCTCCAATTGATTACTTCAGGGATATATATTGGTCCCTATATTGTTTAATATTTTAAATCAAATATCTGGAAAAGAGTAGATGGCATATTCATCAAATTTATAGATGATACAAAGCTGGAAGCTATAGCAAAAATTTTAGTTGAAAGTGAGGATTCAAAAAAATCTTGACAGTCTAGACTTTTGGGCAAATTGAATAAAATGAAGTATTAGTGGAGATTAGAGTAAATCTTACACTAAAATACATTGAAAGAATTCCTTTTTATAAAAACAAAACAGGAGAGCATGACTAAACAGTGGTTTAAGAAAGGTTTAGCTATCATAATTGTCTTGAAATGAGTAGCTATGGCAATCTGCTATGATAACAGAACTTTAGGCCATATATAGAAAGGCAAGGTGTCTAAAACTGGTGAGGTGATAATCCCACTGTACTCTGTCTTGGTCAGCTTATATCTAGAATGTTGTGTTTCCTTGTAGGAGCCATATTTTAGGAAGTGCATTGATAAACTAGAGAGAGTCAAAGAGGTTAACTATGATGCTGAAATGTTAAGAGTTTATGCTATATGAAGATCATTTGAAGAAAGTTAAAAAGCTTAATGTGGAGAAGAAAAAAATTTGGGCCTATAGGGTGGGAATACAATAACTATTCTCAAATACTTTAAAGAATGTCCTTTGGGAGAGGGATCAGACTTGTTCTTCTTGGCCCCAGAAGACAGAAATAGGAACAATGGTTGTAAGTTATGAAGAAAAAGCAAACATACTCTTGTTGTAAAGGCAAACAACTTGATAATTAGAACTACCCCCAAATGGAACAGTTGCCTTGGAGAGATTCTTGAGGGCAAAGATTTTTTCCATTTTGCCTTTGTGTTTTGCACATGAAGACAAATTGTGTATTGCACATGAAGGCAACTGGGTGGAACAGTGCAAAGGGTACTGGACTCAGGAGTCAGGAAGAATTGAATTTGAATCCTGCCTTCTTAGATTCTAACTACAGGCAAGTCATTTAACTTCTCAGTTTCAGTTTCCACACCTGTAAAATAGGAATGATAGTACTTACCTCATAGCATTGTTGTGAAGACCAAATGAGATTACTAGTAAATTGCTTCACAAACCATAGAGGGCTATTATTATTTTTAAAATGTTTCTTGAATTGAATCATAGTAAGTAGTAGGTTGCTTCTCACTGTGGGTCTCCTAGCCATTGTTTGGTTGGAAATAGAAGGGATTTTATCTTTCAGATAACAATTCAACTGGATAGATTCTGAGGTCCCTTTTAACTGAGAATGAAATTTTGTAATTCTCTGATTGCAACAGCTCGATCCAATGCAAGTTTGTATTTGCAGTAGTCTTCCTTTGCCTGAGGCATATTGATTCTAAGCAGGCACTTTACTCATGGAAGCACTCCTCTCCCTGACTGCTAGCATGTCTGTCAGCTGCTCATGTTTCTCAGCTATTGACATAAATGTCATTTAGTTTCAATTAGTGAGATTTGCTCCCCCCCCCTCTGCATGGGGAGATCCTTTTTTTCAGCTGTTAGACTGTGAAGAGAAAGAATTAGTCAGGAAATAAGAAAAAAAAGAAACCATATCAACTTCATCTTGCTTAAATTGAAATATACAAAATAGATTAATTGGACAGGGATAGTTTGAATGATCAAATGAATCTTTGCTCTCCAAAAAGATTTACCTTCTCCAATCAAGGTGTCCTTAGAGATACAAACAAAGCAAATCATACTATGTATACCACACCCTACTCTCCCAAACCCATCCTGCCATCATTTTTATACTTATTAAATTAGGTTCAAATAAACATGACAAGCATCTGGGAAGAAGAAAATTCAATAAGGGTCAGCTCTGAAGAGGAGATATGAGACTGTTTATCCCTCCATTCTTTGATGAATGGGGGTAGGGGTGGGACAGAGTGGTGGTAATACGGATGCAGAATTCTGAATATACTGTTGGTCTTGATTGATGTGTTCCTTAGTTTTCCTGAATTGCTTTTTTTTTTTCTCTTTTATTATTCTTTTTTATAAGTGATGTTTCTCTTGGTAGGAAGGACGCAAAGGTATATTAGATAATGATGGTAATATAAAAAAATCAATAGAATTAATATTTTAAAGTTAAAAAGAAATCAAATATTAATTTTAATGAATATGTATTTAAAGTATCAGTTTAATGATTCTCAAAAGAGAGAGAAATAGTTTTATCCATTTTGCCTTATTGTTGGAGGAGGATGGGGTAGATCAGAGGTATCAAACTATGCAGCAGCATATGGCCCAGCCCACAAAACTCCCTGGTGGGAGCAGATTAAAATATAATTGGGAAATGTTTAATAAAATAAATTAAAAATACAATAAAACACAGATAATTTTTGGTTTTCTAAGTTGATATGTAGCCCACAGGGAAATGTTTTTATTTAAGCTTGATGCCACTGGGTAATATTATGGCTGATTATACTGTATATCTTTGATCTTCAGGACTGTTGTTGTTTGGTTATATTTAATATAAGCTAGAGCCCCATCTCCTTCCTGGCTTCCTGGCTAATTTTTTGAGTTTCTGGAAAAGATACTTAAAGAATGGTGTCTCCCCTTCCCCTCCCCATATATATATATATATATATATATATACACATACATATATATGTATGTATGTATGTGTATATATATATATATATATATGATCCAAAGGAGTGAATGTAACTATTATATTCTATATTGCCATTCTATATAACTCTATTTAGTGCATTTAAACATGATTCATCTGATCATTAATACACAACACACACATACACACACACACACACCTTTTCAGGAACAAATTTGTTTTGTGGAGATTCAGGTGTTAGTTATGACTCAAATATATGAGAGGGGCTCCTCCTTCATACATTCCTTCTCCCTCTCATACTACCTCAGGTTTGAAGAATATTGTATGTACAGATCAGCATTTACTCAAAATCAAAGCATATGAGCCCCCACTGATGTATTTATATTATACCATTAGAAAACAAATCAATTCAAAGCAAAAGATTATGAATTAATTATAAGATAATTATGAAATAAATTATCACTATATTATAAATTATAATTATAAATTACAATAATATAGCAAGATAAGTGACAAGAAAAATTTCCCCCATAACACACACAGTTATTCCACAGGTTTTCATACCATCAGTGGTGCAATGGAAGCATACTGGGAACATGACTGATAAGGCATATGTGCAGGGAGGGAATACATGTAGCCAGAATACATTCATCCAAAGTTACTCATGTCTCTAGTACAATAGAACTGCTGATATCCTTTGGGCTGTCATCAGGTAAGTTGCTTTCTCTGCTAAATTGAGGTCCTTTGCCATTGCTTCATGATACACAGCTTTGTTGCTAGAAGGCTTTTCTTTGGATCAAGTATTTTCCTGGGAACTTCTGGTCCAAGAAAGTGTACTGAACTCAGAGACACAGGACTGGAGTCTGAGTCTTGGTTCTGTAACTAAGTCACATGATCTCCCTGGGCTTCAGTTTCCTAGACTTAAAAAAAAAAGGCAATAGACTTGACCTATCCCTTCCAGCTCTAAATCTCTGGTTCTCTGGTCCTCCTAATGATCCCCTGAAATGGGAACATACAAACTGCTCTCTCTATTTCATACATGAGAAAAAAGAGGCTCAGAGAGGTTGAGATTTGACTATAGTCACAAAGCTATTAAGTGGTAGGGTAAGGACTTAAGCCTGGGTCTCTTGACTCCCAGTTTAGTGCTTTTCCCATTATGCCCATCATCTCTCATGCTCTTTTAGAATTGTTGTTGTTTCAGTCATGTCTATCTCTCCATGATCTCATTTGAGTTTTTTGGGCAAAGATGCTGAAGTGATTTGCCATTTCCTTCTCTAGCACATTCTACAGATGAGGAAATTGAGACGAACAGGGTTAAATAACTTGCCCAGGGAAACACAGCTACTGTCTGAGGCTTTTAGAGAGGAATTGAGGCTACTGAGCTTGTCTGCTTTGGTTTAATGCTGCTTTCCAGTAGGAACTTCATTTTATGGCAGACAGGAGACTCAATCTGTTGCTTAATGTCCATACTTTTTAAATCTAATGTTCCCAAAGAGAAAAGGAAGCCTTCTAGTTCAATTCTAGTGGCTCTCAAGTATATAGACTTTGAAATGGATGGAAATGATATATTCATTTAACTTATTTTTTCATTATTTTTTTCTAAGTATTAGATGAGAAGAAAACTTTAAGTACTTCCTTAGGCAGAAAATAATGTCAAAAGCCATATTCAATATAAGTCAAGTTGATGGGAGTTGACTAAAGGAGAAATGCATCCAGAGTGCCTGGTTCAATAATCCCAGAATCCCTGCTCTGGTGAGATAGGGCTGTGCATGGAGCCAAATGTAGCCACTCTGAGTTTTCTCTTTTTTCAGTGCTGAGAAAGATTAGATATATGGTTCCCAGAGTACATGGCAATAAATCCTAGATGCTCCTTGAGTTTATTACTGCATCTCCTTTTCACAGGCAGAAGGAGGAAGTATGGCTAAGAAAGGCCTTTGAATGGAAAGTAAAAGAATCTTTTGTTCATGAAACTCCAGTGGGGGATGGGAGTTGGGAAGCACAACAGTATTTCCCATCTACTTGTTTTATGTGGATATTCGAGTCAGACCAACAAATGTCTTTTGAGCACCTACAATGCTTTTTACTAGGTAGTAAGAGAAATGAGAATAAAAAAGAAGATTTCTTTCTTGCCTTCAAGGACCTTATAATCTATTCGAACAGAGCAGATACACTCAACGAAAAAGCTGAATGGCAATAATAGAACTTAGAGATTGGGTCAAGGTGACAGCAACAGAGATGTCATATGATAAGGTGACATGAATTGTGCAGACTTAATTGTACATATTTTGTTCATGATTGTCCAAAGGAGAAAGAAATAATTCCAGGTTGTGGCAGTGAAGCTTTTAGGAGATGGAGGGATGTAAGATGGGTTGGAAAGATTTTGAATAAGCAGAAAAGGAACAAGCTGTATATAATTGATTTCCAATTTGATTTCTAATCCCCATTTTATGGCATTTCTACATGAAAATGTTAATGTTTGTTGAGGGCTTTCTAATTTATAATAAAGAAAAATTAAAGATCTAGAAAGGAAGGCAATTGTAGAATTTAATAATTTTCTCTCACAGTTTTTCTGTATTTTTTTTTACAGATAACACAACATGAAGAAATTTATTTAAAGCAATTATTTGGTATACATGTAATTTTTCCATTTATTGAAAATGAAACAAAATGTGCATACTATTGAGATGGATGTTTTTATTTTTACATGAAGAAATAAATCTTGGCAGAATATTTGATACTGCAGGATGTAAAACTTCTTCAATGTTTTTCAGAGTTGATTGATATTTTGATTTTATAATCATCAATGCTAAGAAGGCTGCTTTGCATAAATGAATAATACAAAATAGCAGAAGTATGTTTAAAGCCATTTCAAAAGTTGTTGGAAATTTTGTCCTAATCTCAAGCCAACATTCATTTAACAGTTTTCCCTCCTTTTAAAATCTATTTAAAAGTTAAATGCAAATTAAGAAAAAACAAAATGGAAAAAGAAAGACAGAAAAAGCAAAAGCACACAAACAAACCAAAAAAAAATTGTCATGTGCCCAGCAGAACATTGTGGAGGATTCAGAATATATGTGCTAATAATTTCCATCTGAAGAAAGTATATATAATAATAGAAGATATTATATTCATAACTGTCCAACTTTTCTTTGCTTCTTTGTAGGTTTTATATTTCTTTATTTAATTATGTGGATTTTTTTGCTTTAAATATTGATTATTCATGCTAGTAGCTTTCCTAATGTTGAAATATTCTTCCATTTTCTAGTATAAATCCACCTTGATTATAGTGAATTATTTTTAGATATTAAATTGCAAGCTTTGGGGTAAGATTTTATTAAATTTTTCCATCAAAATTTATTTCTCAGATTACTCTGTAGTTCTGTCTTTATTTTATCCTTTCCTAGTTTCAGATTTGATTCATAAAAGGAATTTTGTAAAGTGCTTTGAGAACACATTGATAGAGTGCTTGAGAATAATTATTATAACATAAGTATAGTAATAATAATATTGAACATTTGTATAGCACTTACAATGTTCTAAGAACTGTGCTGAGCACTTTTACATTTATTATCTTATTTGATTTTCATAACAACCTTGAGAGGAAGGTGCTAGTATTATTATCCCTAATTTACTAGTTGTTATTTAAGTTGTTGATAAAATTTACTTATAAATTTATCTGAATGGTTTTCTTTGGCAATATCTTGTCCAATTCTCCATTCTAAGATTGAGTTATTTAAATGATTTTTTTTGTGTGTAATTAATTTGGTATTTTGGGTCAAAGCCCAGCTGAGGAATATACATATTTTTCAGCTATTCATGGCACCTTCAAATTGATTTTTTAAAAAAGTAGTTAGTTAATATATTAGCTCTAGCCTAGGCCAGTGATTTAGATTTGAGGATTAAAGTTTAATGAATCACTCATGAAAAATAAAATGTAATTTTATGATAACACAATGAATGATAAAAATAACTTTGCTAATAGAAAATATGTTCTTGTTTGTGTTCACTTGTGTATATCTTTGGGGAAGTCTTATATAATGAACTAGGCTTTACATTTCCTGAAATTTTGGGTACAGAAAAAAGGTTGATGCTGTTGGATCTGAGGGCCAAAGCCGCCAATAGCTTCTTTGACGGCATTATCTGGGTCAGTGTGGTGCAAGACAGAGTACTGCTCTTACAAAGTACTGAAGTGAAGATCCTGGTTCTGCCACTTATGAATGGTGTGACTTTGTCGGACAAGTCACTTCTTTTCTCTGGCTCTCAGTTTCCTCATCTAGACAATGTTGTGGTTGGACTAGAGCAGTTCTTAACCTAAAAAAATTTTCTAAAAAAGTTTTCTAAAAATTTTTTGATAAGTATATTTCAGTATTATATATAATATAATATCCTATATATTTTGTTTTATGCATTGATTTTTCTTTTTTTTTTCTGAGATGGGGAATCTAGGCTTCACTAAGAAAAGGAAATGACGCAAAAAGTTAAAAGGGAGGATTCTGGAAGATGGCAGAGTAGGTCAGTAAATTTCAAGCTCTCCTACAGACATTGCAAATTTGTGCCTCAGGGCAAACATGAATTAGTGAAAATAAAGGAAACTTGGACCAGAACAGGGGTTCTCCCTGTACTATAAGGGAAGATCCAAAGAAAATCCCCAGGCTGAGATTAGCCTGTATGAAGTGAAAACATCTCCAGGCTAGCTCTGAAGAAGCTGATTGTGACTGGAACCTCAGCAGGAACCAAAGAAACTTTTACCTTCCAGACAGTGTGCAAGTCAGGGGACTGGGAGGTCTGAATCCAGGAAGAATGAGTGAACCTTGGCTGACTGTGAATGCTAGGCACAGCTGTGCTGCAGAGATGCTGTCTTAGGGAGAAGGAACCAGCACACCTGTGAGTGTAGAGGCAGTGAAACAGAATGCTTAAGACTGACATCAGTAATTGGGTAACTCAAAAGAAATATTGGGGGCAGAGTTGAGTATGATCTGACTCTAAAAAGCAAGACTGTCTAGGAAAAGGTAAAAGTAGTAATCAGGTTACACAAATAAATTGAAGAATAAACACAGACATTAGAGATGGGAAGAGAGCTCTGTTCTGAAAACCTACTCACATCGGGAACAAGTTAAATAGGCAAAACTGTATATATACCATGAAGAGTATAGCAGCCTCCAAAATCTATAAAGAAATAAGGAGGAGGGAATAGAAAAAAGGTGGAATATGAAAGGATAATGAGGGAAAGAAAGAGTGAGGGGAGAAGATAAGGGAAGGATCCATGGGTGGGGGAAAGTTAAGTAATAGCAAAGCAAGTTAAGGAGCAGAATTAAAGTAAAAGTGTTAGTAGGAATAGGAAATAAGACATATACACAAATAGTACAATAAGGATTAGGAGTCAAATTTATTAGGGAAAAAAGTAGGGTTAATAATCATTGATTTTAGACAAAGTCAAACTAAGATTTAATCAAGAGAGAAATCTACATTATATATCAGCAATATTGTTTTAGATGCATGTTTACATATGGGTAAATGCATATATGTGTGTGGAGGCAATGGTCTAAAATAACAATATATTGGTAGCCTTCTACTGTGTCCATACATAAGACTGACCTTAGCTTCATACTTAGTTTGAGATATTATCATTTTCTTAGGATTCTGCACACAAAGAACAGTAGGAGTGTGCTGTGGCCCCCTCCCTTTTGATCTCTCATCTTTAGAAATTTTTGTAATAGAAGGAATCACCACAATCAGGTAGCTTCATAGTGTTTTAAAACAGCACCTCAGCCCTTGGACTGGAGAGTCACATATTGGGTATTACAAGAACTGTGAGGTTAATATTAGACCATCACTGAACTAGATGTGTATCTCAATCTCTCCCCTTCCATCAATTCCTGACAATAGACCGCAAGAATCTTCAGGTCACTAGGCTGTAAACAAGGGGAGGAAGAGATTAGGTGGTCACGAAGGTCACTTCCAGTTCTAACATCCTTTAATTTTCTGATGCAGGTTCAATTAGGCTGCACAGAAAACAGTGGGGTTCAGGCAAGCATTTGCTTTCGTGCTTAGTGAGTGTCTGCAAAGTTGTATGGGGATTAAATATTCTCTTAGATCTTTTCCAATGATGCAATTAAATATTCATTCCTTTTATTTTTGCTTTTGTGCTCGAACGTTTAGCATGTGCAAGGAAACCCCCCACCAAGAGCCATGTTGGACATAAGGATAAAAGAACCCAATTATCCAAAGAGAAAACCAGTTAAAGAGTATAGTGGAAGGTAACTAATCATGTGTCAAAGCTCCTGACTCTGATGGAAGCAAAAGCCATGTTTATTTGAACATTGCCTTTCCTTGCTTTTGCTTACTTGTATTGAAAGAGCAATATTTCTGGAGTGGGGAGAGACACTAGGTACATGGTAAGTATTTTATGATTCCTTTGATGACTTCTGGTCCATGATTTCCTCACCCTCTCCCCAAAACATTTGCCAATGTCCGTGTAGGTACAAAGGAACTACTTTGCTCTTCATACCAGCTATAGGCACTAATGCCTACCCCATGTTCTTCTGCATAATCTATCCTCTAATATTTGGGAAATGTCCAGGACATACTTGATTATAAGGAAAAAGTAATTCACTCTTACTCTATTAGAATTTGACAAAGTGATTTAATCTTCTGAGCCTGTTTCCTCACTTGGAAAATGAGAAAACTATATTGAATAGTCTTGGAGGTTTCTTCTAGCCCTAGATTTATGAACCTATAATATTGATAATGAAATAAATTATGATTAGAGCTGAATGTCGCCTTGCCTCTTGGTTGGAAGAAAATTTTTGTAGATACCCTGAATCTGATTATACTATCCTCAATTTTAACAAAAGAATAATTCAAAGGTTTTAGAAAAAAAGTTAGGCTCTTAAGACGTAAAATTTTAGAAGAAAACACCAATCCAAGAGAGATGGTAAGATCTAAAGAATGAAATTCTGAAGATAAATGGATAAGAAGGGAAGGGAGGAGGGCATGGAGAATGTCTAAAAATACTGAAGTAAATTCACAAGGAACTTATTGACCAATTTTGATTTTTAAAAGACATGTTCAAAATATAGAAGCAAAGGTAGATAATAGAGGATGAATTCATTGTTTTCTCTTCCAACTTCTTTGTTTTTCAAGAGATTTTTTAAGAGCCAAAGCACATGAATAATCCCCAAAACAATAAAAGGTATTCTTTAAAAGCTATATTGGCTGCAAGAGGGGAATCAAAGAGAGGAGAGGACTTGGTGTAGATATAATGATAGCAGATTATGGGAAGAAGGCAGAACTATTCAGTTCATTTTTTTATTGTGCTTTTTTTTTTTCCTCCCAGGGAGAATAATCTTTGGGACTGGAAAGGACAGGAGTTGAAATCCAAAATAATCAAGGCAATAGTAAAAGTGCATTTAACTTCCTTTAATGAATTGAAGTATTAGACCCAGACAAATTGAACCGCAACGCAATGATTGGAAACATATGATTGCCAAGAGGTTGTCAGGAATCTTAAAAGTTTGAAAAAGGTTGAGTCTGCAGCACAAGCTTAGAAAGAGCCCTGATATATTGTATGATCCTTCATTAATGCAGTTCATGCTTACAGGTGCTTTAGTTGGAAGTTATTGTGACCAAAAAATTCAACACCTATTAACCAATATTAGCCTGTCTCTTTGAGTATCCCTTGGCAGCTTTCTCCAACAATCTTCAATACTGTTCTCCACATCTATCTAGTGATAGAAATTGATTATAGATCAATGATCTTGATTTTTGTTCTAGGCAAAATTCTGTAGTATTTTATTACAAGAATGGTCATTGACCATTTATCACTTAGGAATGGAGAGAGGAATTTAAGGGTAAAGGGAAATGAACCTATAGAAATAAGATTTCCTTAAAATAGATTAAGCAAAAAATAACTTGATATCTTTAAAAAGCATGGATTTTTTTAAAAATCCCAATTCAGAAACAGAAATATCAGAAACAAGAATAAAAATATAAATCTAACTCATAACTTTACATGTGAATGGATTAAATGATCCAATAAAACAAAAAGAAATTGAATAAGGAAAAAAAAACTAAATTTGTAGTTTATCACTATTGTGTTGAGTGTTTTTTCTCTTTTTTTCTTTGTAAAATTGTGGTATATGGAATGGGTCTAGTGAAGGGAGAGGAGTACTAGGAGAAATGAAGCAATGTAACCACAACTTATATCAATAAAAATTTTAAAAGAATGTAAAAAAAAAAAGAATGGTCTTTGAACTGCCCAGAAAGGAAATAGTAATCACAAAGAGCCTGAATGGTTTCAAGATCAAGTAATGACAGATGAAATTTGTTACCTTTTTTAACAATATAGGACAGGGGAATGCATTAGGTGCAATTTATCTAGATGTTAGCAAAGCATTTGATAAAGGTTCTCTTGTTATCACTGTGGAGTAGATGCAGAGATATAGGCTAGACTACAGTATATTTAGGAGGGTTTAGGATTGGGGAAGCTATTTATAGTAGATAGAATGCTAGACCTGGCATCCAGAAGACTTATCTCTGTGATTTCAAATCTGGCCTCAGTCAGTTTTACTAGCTGTGGGACATTGGGCAAATCACTTAACTCAATTTCCTCCTCTGTAAAATGAACTAGAGAATGAAATGGCAAACCACTCCAATATCTTAGCTAAGAAAACTCCAAATGGGGGTTGTGAAGTCTGTCATGACTGAAAAAGAACTAAACAAGAACTGAACGGTTCCATGTCAACCAGGAAGGAGGTCTCTAGTGGAGTACTCCATGGATCTGTCTTTGGCCCTATAGATTTTGATATTTCTATCAATAACTATCTAACCCATTAAATGACAGGATCCAAAAATATCTCAATAGGTGAGGACATTGGGAGAAATCTAACAAGAAGAAATTTAATAGGAAATCTGCAGAATCTTACTTATAATTTTAAAATCTTAACTTCATAAGTACAAGCTTATAAGGATCAAAGAGCCCAGATCTGGAAGGGACCTTGTAGGCCATGTAATCCAATACTGTCATTTTACAGATGGGAAGAAATGTAGATAGACAGCAGTTTGTTTGAAAATGATGTGAATGTCAAGTCAACAGAGTGAAATGACAGTCTTCTAACCTAATGTGATTTTAGGGACATGTTAAGATAGGAATAGGATCCATGAGTACAAAATTAATAATTCTTCTATCCTTTGCACTGGAGTATGCTATTTTTGGAGTCTTATTTTCAAGTTCTGAGCACTATATTTTCTGAAGAGTTTCCAAAGAAGATCAGCCAGGATGGAGAAGGGTCCTAGTTAAAGGAACTTAGTGTGTTTATCCTTGTGAATAAAAGACTTGGGGGAGACATAATAGCTGCCTTCAAGTATTTAAACCAGAGTCATAAAAGGGGGTCTTGCCCCAAGTTGGAAAAATTGAAGGGTACTAAAATAAATGTATAAAATATGGATTATCTCAAGTACAAGGCCATTACAATAAAGGGTGTATGCAATTTTGGATTCTTGCCTCAGAAACATTAGCTAATTACCCAGCAGATGCTCTGGGCAGTCACAGAAAGGGAAATTAAGTTTATTCCCTTATGCCCCAGGGGGTAGAACTGCGAGTTTAGGGTAGATATTGCAAGGGGGCAGATTTTTGACTCAAAATAAGAAAAAACTTCTTCGCAATTGGGCTTTCTAAAAGTGAAATGGTTCCCTCTCTCCCCATCCTCAGGCAATCGGTTTTTCTTGCTAGAGATCTTCACAAAGGATACATCACTTGTTTGGTCAGTTTTAGCAGTGATTATTGGGTATAGGTTGGACAAGATGGTCTCCAAGATCTCTTTCTACCCTGACATTCTCTGAGAGGAACTTTATTGACACTCTGGAAAAAGAACAGTTATCAGGGTGCTAGAGATTGTTCCAGGTCTAAATTATATCAGCATTCAAATGTGACCCTGACCCAAACTGTCCCTAAACTACAGAACGATGGTTCTAAGGTCCCTTACCACAAAGATGAACTTTTTGTGACTGCATTTGAGGTTTTCTTGATAAAGTTACTGGAATGGTTTGGCATTTCCTTCTTCAGCTCATTTTACAGAAAGGGAAACTCCAGAAAACAAAATTAAGTGACTTGCTTAGGGTCACAAACTAGGAAGTGTCTGAGACCATATTTGAAATCAGGAAGAGGGGTCTTTCAGACTTTTGGCCCAGTATTCTATACACTGTGTCACTTAGCTGCCCCTTGTAAGATGAATACTCGGTGTAACTTAATTGGGGATTGCAGAATCTTGGAAAGTAAATAAAACATAGCATCAGAAGATTTTGATCTGTAAGGGACTTTAGATGTTTCCTAGACTAAATCCTTTTTTTTTTTTTTTAATACAAAAGGAAACTGAAGACCAGAGAGGTTAAATGATTTTGCTTAAGCCACACATCCTGCAACAAAATTGTGAAGTAGGTGAAATTTGTTCAATTTGTATTAGTATGTTAAACAGATATGGAGAATCCAGTAGATCTGCTCCTCACAGGCTTTTTGCTCCAGTGTCTTCCTTAAGGTCGCCTTTCTTCAGGGTTTTGTTTGTTTGTTTGTTTTTGGTATTAACACTTTTATTTTTACATACATAAATGAAAAGAATAGAATGCAACTCAATTCTTTTTTAAGTTAAAAAAAAGAACAAAGATAATTCCTCTTCTTTCACTTTTGAAAAGTGTTGGTCTAATCTTAGTCTTTCAGGTTTATTCTGGAAGCACTCTGGGTTTCTTGGGGTCTTATGAGATCCTCTGGCCTCTTCTGGGCAATGCTATAATCAAAGGTGACCTTATATTGATCTTTGTAGTCACCAGGTAGTGCTATTTCAGGGATTATTAGGGGATTTCTTATAGAACTAAGAAAAACTCCGGGAAAAGACTGAAAATTGTGCTGCTTGGTTAATCAAATGGAGGCTTTCAGCTTTCACTGTGACAAACATGACTTGATGTCACAAAAATGAAATATCTGTAGACCAGAAAGAGTGGGCTTTAATATATTTATATTTAGTGAGGAGGACTGGACCAATGACTTCATTGGGATAGGGAACTTGCAAGTGAAAAAATTTCTTTTGCCAATGCAAAGTGATACCTTCTCTGCAACTTAACAATTTTAGGGAGCTGTAAGAGTACTGATAGGCTAAGGTCATACCAAAGATCACACAGCCAGTATGTGTCAGAGGCAGGACTTGAACCCAGGCTTCAAATTTTCAGATTCATCCACAGATCAAAAAAAAATCTATTACGGGTACCCACAGACAGAAAATACCTATGAACATACTATCATATTGGTAAGTTTATTTTATGAAGAAAAAGTAATATTTTAAATGGTATCTATGAGAAATAGCTTTACCTTAACTTTAGCCACCACTGACTATTAACCTCTCCTTTCTTTTATTCTAAATTTATGGAATAAAACAAGCATTCCTTCTTTCTTCTTTGTACCTCACCATCCATCCCTCAAATGATAGCATCTTCCCCTCTATGTTTACCTCCCAACCTGAATCTTTGTCCTTCTTGTTCCATTGTGTCTGAGGCTGGGTTTGAATTCAAATTTTCACAACTCCAAGCACTGTGCCAAGACATGAAGATACAAGTATAAATAATGAAACAATCCTTACTCACAATGACTTTATTTTCTAACGGTTGATCCTAAATTTGTGATTCAAACTAATTCTTTTCATACAAAACAGTCATTTCATTTGCTCTTCACTGTGTCCTTAAATATGTAACATCTCCTTGATAACAATAACTCAGATCTTCCTGACTCCTAGCCTGGTGCTCAATCTACCATCTCAGTAAGTTGGTTCTTTAATGAGGCTTTCTTGGGGTTGATTTGGCGCTGATTTCTTTGTGACATGTTTTTTTTTTAAAGCTTTTTATTTGCATAACATATGTATGGGTAGTTCCTCAACATTGATCCTTACAAAGCTTTCCATTACAAATTTTCCCCATAGTCCCCTCCCTTCCCCTAGATGGCAGGAAGTCCACTACATGTTAATAATGTTAAAATACTTGACAAGTCAAATATATGTATACATATTTCTATACTTATCTTGCTGTGCAAGAACAATCGTATCTACATGAACAAAAAATATCTGAGAAAAGAAACCCAATGCAAGCAAACATCGATAGAGATCATGGAAATGCTATGTTGTGGTCTACATCTCATATCCCTCTCTCTGGGTGTATATGGCTTTCTTCACTAAACAATTGGAACTGGTTTGAAACATTTCATTGTTGAAGAGAGCCATGTCCATCAGAATTGATCATCATATAGTATTGTTGTTGCTGTGTGACATGTTTTGAAGATAAGAAACACAAGTTGTAACAAGTCTTTATTTCAGGTCCTTTGTGAAGAATTTTTTCAGCAGAATGGATCAGGGGAAAGATCTGAACCCTAGCTCTGCTACCTACTTTCTATGTGACTTTGCTCAAATCTATCTACTAATCAGCTCAGTCAACTAACCAGCAAATATTTATAAGGTGGCTGCTTTGAGCCAGACACTGCTTGGAGATGAAGATACAAGTACAAAGAATGAAGCAATCCTTTCTCACCATGAGTTTATTTTCTAGTGAGTGGCCCTCTGTTTTTTTTTTTTTTCATTTCTAAAATTGAAAGGTTGGACTAGATGATATCTCAAATCTCTCAGCTCTAAATCTATGGTCCTATCATCATCTCCAACCACAGCTACAATTACCCTGCATGACCTAAAATTTGTAATTCAATCTAACTTCTTTCACACAAAACATGTCTTTTAATTTGTTCTTCACTGTGTCCTCAGGTATATCACTTCTCCTTGATAACGTTAACATTGTTAATAATAATACTTAAAGTATCTACAGTTTCCCTGATGTAAGGTATAACTTGACAGGAATTGAACATACTGGAGGCAGGTGGTATCTGTTCTTGAGAGCTAATTGTTAAATTTTCAATGTGGCATTTACACCTTGGAAATTGGCAAGCACTACATCTCAAGAAGGGCAGCTGTGTATTACAGTGGACAGGCTGCTGGATCTGGAATCAGGAGGACTCATATTTGTGAGTTCAAATCTGTCCTCAGATACTTTTGCTATCTTTGTGATCCTGGCTGAGTTGCTTAATCCTGTTTGCCTCAGTTTACCCATTTGTAAAAAAGAGCTGGAAAAGGAAATGGCAAACCATTCCAATATCTTTGGTAAAAAAAATCCCAAATCAGTCAGAAATGACTAAAAATTGACTGAACATATCAAGACTTGATTTATTATGATGATATCATCTAGAAAAGAAAATGATGAAGAAAATGTTAATAATGTCAGTTGACAGAGTTGGAACCAGAATTTTTTAGAGGGAACAGCTAAGATACCAGGAAAACAGTAATACTATTGAATGTAGTAGTGCTGTTTGAATTGCCTTGTTGTTCTGTATAAGACTCTCTTTCTGCACTATAAGCCATTGATTGTAGTTTTTATAATTGCCTACCCAAATTGTGCATTACCTCCATCTATTCCTAAAAGGACTAGTCCGTCTGACACAGATGGACTGAGGAATGTGAAATGTTAAGAGGGTTTCCCAGACCTCACAGCACACTGACACACACAACCATATAGTAAAAGACAAGATGCTTTTATCTATGCCATGATACTTGCCATTTAGAGGTTTCACCTTCCTTCTTCCTCTGCTAAGAGAACCATCTCTGCAATCCCAATATAAGGATCGGTTTAGCAGCTCAGAGTTCCTATGTCTCCCTATAGGCAGCCTCATTATAAGGGAGAAGTTAATGTCCTCAGTTTAGGCTACAAGTAGTACTCCTATAGTTTAGTTCTCCAACCTTATAGCTCAGTTTGGGCTTAGTTATTCTACTTGGTTCCATAGGTAGAGATTGCTAGGGCATGGGACCCTGCTCAGAGGGAGTACAGAGGCCACCTTGACCTGTGGTGCACAATAAGTTTTCTGCCACATTGCAGAAACACCCTTGTTGAGCAAGGAGCACTGGTGCATGGCATGGGAATGGGTTGAGCCTGAGGGTCACAGCTAGCTGCTCATGAGCAGGGATGCCTTGGCAGGGCCTTTCACCTGTGAGCCGGTTGCTGATGTGGCTGGGTCGGCTCTCCTCCCATTGGCAGATACCATGTATACACAATGCCCACAATGCCCATTCTTCTGAATGGTGATTGGGGATTGCCTACTGTTCACATGCTGATCATGCTTGCAAAACTGTATATCAGCAAGGCTGTGCAGCATAATAAACTGGAAATCTTTTCATACCCTATGAGTCCCCTGCCTCATTCATCTCACTTCTGAGATCAAAGGGCTCATCTACTTTGAGTTCTTAAAATGGCCTCAACAAGAGATGAATCAGGTCTCCACACCACTTCTTGTCAACTCTGCACCATACTGGCTGCTCCACGGCCATCAGACTTATCCCTTATGTCCCCATTTCCACCAGACCTTGGATCCTTCCCCCTAGGCTCTGATAAAGGAGCTTTTGCTTTATCTTGCCTAGAATCAGGTTTCTGTGTCAATTCCTGGCCGTTTCTATATCCTGCTTCCATCTGGATCACACCCTAAACCTGGTTTTTCAGTTCTCCTAAGAATGTTAACTCCCTGAGGGCAGAGACTATCTTGTTTTATTGCATTTGTATTCTTCAGTGCTTAGCACAATTCCTGGCACATAGTAAACACATAATAAATGCCTCATAATTATGGATCTATTACTTGATCCATCTATTCATTTATCCATTTAACCATCTAGCTATCTATCATCTATCTATACAAGTTGGGAATAAAAAAAAAAAACATTTCCCTCCCCAAACTACATTTCCAATAAAGACAATAGAAATCAGTGGATATGTTGGATTCAATACAAACAATTTGACTTTTCTAACCACCAATTCTAGGTTGTAATTAATCTGTATACAAGTGTGTGTGTAAAATTAGAATAAATAGTAGCCCTGATTAGTAAAATGAGAAACAGCCTCCATTTTGTGCTAACATTTCTTCATAGTACTAGACGTGTATTTATTAGTATGGGAAGGCTGTTGCTACTCACCTCTTGTCACTTGAATCAGTTGCCTGCTGGCCTGGCACATTTTAAAGGGTTCCTCAGCACAGAGTCTGCATGACAATGTGCCTTTTAAATCCTAAACAATAAACATTCTCCTTACTACTAGGTATGTTACAGAAATACATTCTAATCTCAAATCAGCCACAAATAAGGTTGGGAAATCAATTCATTGTACATAGACATATTGCCTAGTCCATGAATTTACAGTAATTAATTATGCTACAGAGAAGTATGCAACAGAACACATCTGTCTTCAAATAGATACAAAATCAGGAGTTACAAGGAACAGAATCTCTAGCCTTTTAGAGACACTAGTGCTCTTTTCATCTGTGATACTTTATTTCCCAATCCAAGCAGATTGGCATTGGCATTGGCAACCAGAGCAGGAAGGGTCACAGACATGGAATGGGTGGGGAAGGCTGTGTGTGGGGGAGAAGCCTTAGCTAATTTTCCTAGTACACTAGCTCAGGTTTTCATTTCCTTTCACCTGAGCTGGTTATTTAAATGACAGCTTTTTAATTCATCTTACTTGTTCCCAACTCCAATTTACTTTTCATGAGGCTAAATAAATTTCCTAACAATTATTATAATGTAATGTCTGTATCCAACAATTCTTATTAGTATCCCATTGCTTAATGAATAGAATTCAATTTCTTTAGCTTGGCATCCAAGGACCTTTACAAAGTGACTCTATCTTACCCATTTAACTTTAATTCTTCCTAGTTTTCTGTATGAACTACTTACTGTAACCTGTGTACTGTTTCATTATCTTGTCCTCTCTCCCATATTTAAACATATGCTCATGATGTTCCCACAACTAAAAATATGTCACCCTCCCACCCCCTTCCATCTCCATTATTGAGAGCTTTCCCTTTCTTCCAGGTCCACCTCAGATGCCACTTTTCCTTTTATTCTTCATCTCACACCCTAATTTTGAAATTTTTGGTAATGTTTTTTTCTATTTTCAGCTCCAAATTCTCTCAACTCCTATCCACTCAATGAGAAGGCAAGAAATATAATGTCTATTTTACACATGAAATAATGCAAAACATATTTTTGCATTAACTATGTCCCCCACCCTCCAGTCAAGAAAAAAAAAAAGGAAAAATATGCTTCAATTAGAATTCTATGGCCATCATCTATCTCTGCCACCATGTAGAGGCAGATAATATTTTAAATTGAATCCTTTGCTTTTGTAGTGAGTCATTGTGTTGATTTCTTTCACAGCTGATTATCTTCACAATATTGCTATTATTGTGTACATTGTTCTCTCATGCTCATTTTACTTTGCATCAATTATTATATCCCCCCAGGTTTTTGTCTGAAGCTGTCTCTTCATAATTTCTTTTTTTAAAAAGCATATTTTAATTTATTTCATTAAACATTCCCCAACTAATGTAAATGTTTTTAGGAATCTTTTTTAGCTTTTGAGTCTTAAGTTCTTCCTTCCTTTGTTTTCAGCCCCCACTTCGAGAAGGTAAGAAATTTTAGATCAAATAAACATATTATCAAAATTAGCCATGTTGCAAAAGAAAATGCAGAAAAAAACAAAACAAAACAAAACCCAATCAAAATAAAGACAGTTTTTTAAAAAACATTCTTCAATTTGTCCCCTGTGGTCATCAGTTTTCTATCTAGAGGCAGATGATATTTTTAAGTGATCTGCTTGCAGTTGTAGTGTATCACTGTGTTGATGAAAATTACTAAATCTTTCACAGTTGATTTTCTTCACAGTATTGCTGTTACTATATACATTCCTCTAGTTAAGCTGACTTCATTTTGTATCAATTAAAATGTCTTTCTAGGCTTTTCTGAAACCAGTCTCTTCATCATTTCTCATAGCACAACAGTATTCTATTACAATAATATGCCATAACCTGTTCAGTCATTCCCCTTAGGGAATCCCTTTAGTTTCCAGTTCTTTACCATTGCAAAAAGAGCTGTTATATCTGTTTTGTACATATGGGTCTTTTTTTTTTTTTGTCTCCTTGAGGTATAGACCTAGGAATAGTATTGCTGGATCAAGGTTATGCAGGATTTTATAACTCTTTAGGCATAGTACCAAATTGTTCTCCGGAATGGTTAAATTAGTTCACAGCTTTGCCAGTAGTACAGTAATATAAATGTTTTTCCACATACCTTACAGCATTTGTCATTTTCCTTTTCTGTCTTGTGAAGAGATATGATGGATATAGGTGGTATCTCAGAGTTGTTCTAATTTGCATTTCTCTAATCAAAGTTATGAAGAACATTTTATATTATTATTGATAGCTTTGATTTTTTTCCTCTGAAAACTATCAGTTCATATTCTTTGAACCATCTAACATTTAATTGCGGAATGATTCTTATTTTTATAACTTTGGCTCACTTCCCTGTGTATTTAAGAAATGAGATCTTTATCAATGAAATTTTCTGCTTTTCTTCTAAATTTGGCTTCATTGATTTTGTTTGTGTATGTATGTATGTGTGAAATAGTGAGTTGTTGCCCCAGTAGCTGGGATCTTTGAGTTTGTGAAACACTAGGTTTCTATGTTCATTTACTTCTCTATTGGGTACCTAATCTATTTGATTGACCGATCATTCTATTTCTTATTTAGTCTTGATGATTGTAGCTTTATAATATACTTTGAGATCTGATACTATTAGGTTTCCTTCCTTCACACTTTTTTCATTGATTGCCTTGATATATCTGACCATTTATTTCTCCAGATAAAAAATTAAAAAAAAATTTCTAGTTCCATAAAAGTTTGGTTGGTATGGCACTAGTTAAGTAAATTAATTTAAATAATATTTTCATTTTTATTATATTGATTTAGCTTGCCCACAAGCAGTTTACATATCTCTAGTTATTTAGATCTGTATTTGTATAAAGAATGTTTTGTAGTTGTGTTCATTATTTTTTCTATGAACCTCTTGGAAGGTAGATTACAAAGTATTTTATACTGTATGCAGCTATTTTAAATAGAATTTCTCTTTCAACTCTTTCTGATGAATCTTGTTGGCAACATACAGAAATGCTGATGATTTTGTGGGTTTATTTGATATTCTGCAAATTTGTTAAAGTTGTTACTTGTTTTGACTAGTTTTTTCAGTTGGCTCTGTAGGATTCTCTAAGAAAACCATGATATCATCTGCAAAAAAAGTGTTAGTTTTGTTTGCTCCTTGCCTATGCTTATTCCTTCAATTTGTTTTTCTTATCTTATTGCTATAGATTGTATTTCTAGTACAATATTGATTAAAAATAGTGATAGACATCTTTGTTTTTCCCCTGATCTTATTGGAAAGCCTTATTGTTTATCCCTATTACAGATAATTCTTGCTAATATCTTAGGTAGATATTACTAATCCTTTTATTTATTTTTTCTAGCATCTTTTAAAAATAAGAATGAGTATTGTGTTTTGTCAAAAGCATTTCCTGAATATATTGATATAATCATGTTATTTGTGTTTTTATTGTTATTGATAAAATTAATATTCTTAAAGTTTATTGAACCAGTTACACATTCCTGGTATAAATCCAGCCTGTATAAGATAAATGATACATTGCTGTAGTTGTCTTGCTAATGTTTTACTATTTATATAGTTTTGGATATTATATAATACTATACATACTGCATAAATAATAATTCCAATGCTATGATCCAATAAATCCAAAACATATATTAAACATTTTATTATTATTGACATTTTATTAAATGTTATATATAACTTTTGCATAGTGTTGGAATTAATTGTTCTTTAAATACTTAATAAAATTTACCTGTCAATCCATGTGGTCTTAAGGAGCTCATCCATTAGGGAACTCATTTATGATTTTTCAATATCCTTTTCAGAGATGGGGTTATTTAAATATTTTATTTCCTCTTTTGTTAATCTGGGCAATTTATATTTTTGTAAATATTTGTTCATATCATTTAGACTGTCAATTTTATTGGCACATAGTTATACTTGGGTAATGATTGCTTTAATTTCACCTTTATTGGTTGTGAATTCACTCTTCATTTTTGATACTATAATTTGGTTTTCTTTTTTTCTTTTTAAATCAAATTATCAATGGTTTATCCATTTTATTATTTTTTTCACGAAACCATCTCTTAATTTTGCTTATTGTTAGTTGTAAAAAATCTTTCATTTTATTAATCTCTACTTTGATTTTCAGGATTTCTATTTTGATGTTTAATTAGGGATTTTTTAATATATTATTTTTCTAGTTTGTTTTTTGCTTGCACACTCAATTTGTTGATTTGTTCTTTCTCCCTTTTATTGATGTAAGAACATGGAGGCATTTTTTTCCCCTAAGTACAACTTTGGCTGCATCCCACAAACTTTGGTCTATTGTTTCACGGCAGTTATTATGTTTAATGGAATTTCCCTCCCTTCCTTCCATGATTTTTTCTTTGATCCACTCCTTTTATTTTTTTAAGGATTAGATTATTTATTTTCCAATTAATTTTCAATTTGTGTTTCAAAGGCCTTTTATTGAATGTAATTTTTTATATCTTTATAATCCTCCAAAGGTGAATTTTAATTTTTCTGCTTTTCTGCTTTTGTTTGTGAAGTTTTTATGCCCTACTGGTCAATTTTTGTGAAGTGCCATGTGCATCTGAGAATGTTCCTAATTTTTAAATATTATTCTGATACTTTTACAATTCAATGGATGCCTGTATGTTTTTGATGATTCAAAGTAATGAGGTCTATGGAGAGATCTGGTCTCTGCCCTACTGGTCTGTGCTCTGGTCCTTGCTTATATATAGTCCCTGCTTTCTTGTCACTATGATTGCTCCTCTCTACCTTGGAACTACATTGGGGAACTGAGTAATGGGCAATATAGCTACCAGATGATACCTGTTCTTTTTCTCAGTGCTAGTTCAGGAGTCCTCTGAGATCTCCTTCTAACAAAGTGTTCGGTTCCTATGTCACCCCTGGGTACTAATCTTCTGGTGTCACCATCACCATAGCCCTCAGACTAAGTTAATTCCACTATGCTATGCTCCTGGTCAGGCCCTATCCTAGTGTCTGCAGACTTCTTTTGTGATCCTAAACTGTTCTGGTTGGGAAAAAATAATTACTCACTGTGGCTTTGTTGACTTTCCTGTTCAGAATTCATTTTGGTTCATTTTAAAAATTGTTATAGAAGAATGAGAAAACTTGGAAAAGTGCTGGCTCCATTCTGCCATCTTGGATACACCCTCGATATGACTTTTTCTATAAAATTTTCTTTGATCCTCTTGAGGCAATAAATTATCTCTTTTCATCTCTCATAGAAGATTGTATTTCTTTTAGACATATTCTAATTTATATTGTATTTATTTATATTATATTTGTAGCTATATATCTGTGTATCTGTATATTTATTTGTGCCTCAGTTTTATTGCCAAACTAGATTTTTAATTTCTTGAAATGAGTGTTTCATCTCATTTCATAGAATAGAGAGTTTCTCAGGAAGTTGACCTATGATTTCATGGCATAGAGTTCTCTCTCTCCCAAAGGAGTTTGGCTTTTTCTCTGTAATTTATAGTCTTAGAAAATTGCCTAGAGCACTGAGATGTTAAATAATTGATATATACATACTATCTGTGTGATCCTGTGTAAGGGACAGGTCTTGAATTCCCTTTTTTCCTGGCTTTTCCCAGCTCTAAGGCTAACTATCCATTATACCAAGTGGTGCAGAGGATAGACTGCTGGACCCAAAGTCAGGAAGACCTAAGTTCAAATCTGACCTCACATACATCTTAACTTTGTAACCCTGAGCAAGTCTTTTAAAATCTCTTCCTTAGTTTCTTCATCTGTAAAATAGGGATAATAATAGTACCTAAATTCCATGGGTATGGGGAGGGCAAAAAAATATTTGAAAAACATGTTATAAATCTTAAAGTGCTACATGAATACTAGCCATTTTAATTATTAATATATCACCCTACCACATATTAGGAACTTTCTCATTCTTGCTGAATGAATGAACATATTTATCAACATGGAATTGGATGTTAGAGAAACCAGAATAAATTATAGTATCATGGATGAGGATTTCTATTGCCAAATATCTCATAGGAGATGTTATATGTAGAATGTTCTACAAATCTTGCTCTTGTTAATCTTGTCTTGGGAGGTACCATTGTAAGTCTTCCTATCGAGGAAAGTCCCTCCACCAATAAGATTCCTAGCTGTTCTGCTTAAAGGCAGTGTACTAGGGCACTAAGGCTTGTTGTCCTGGTTCATGCTGAGAGTATATGGCAAAGGCAGAATTCATATTCCAGTCTTTCTGACTCCAAGAAAAGATTTTTTTTCTTTAAACCATCATTCTATACTGCCTCTCTGCTGCAAAGCTGAAAAAAAAATCAATAGAAATGTTAACTATTATCATTGTTATTAGTCCTTGAAGTATTTTTATTTTATTTTATTTGCATAACATATGTGTGGGTAATTCTTCAATATTAACCCTTACATAGCTTTCTGTTACAAATTTTTCCCCCCAACTCCCCACTCCTTTCCTAGATGGCAGGATATCCACTACATGTTAATTATGTTAAAATATTGGCAAATCGAATATATGTATACATATTTCCAAACTTATCATTGTTGTGCAAGAAAAATCTTATCTACACAAAAGATATAAAGGAAACACAATGTAAGCAAACATCAATCAAAGAGTATGAGAATGTTATGTTGTGGTCCACATTTCACATCCCTCTCTCTGGGTGTATATGGCTTTCTTCAGTGAACAATTGGAGGTGGTTTGAAACATTTCATTGTTGAAGAGAGCCCGTCATATAGTACTGTTGTTGCTGTGTATAATGATCTCCTGGTTCTGCTCATTTCACTCAGCATCAGTTCATGCAAGTCTCTCCAGGCCTCTCTGAAATCATCCTGCTGGTCATTTCTTACAGAACAATAATATTCCATAATATTCATATACCATAATTTATTCAGCCATTCTCCAATTGAAGGGCATCTATTCAGTTTCCAGTTTCTAGCCACTACAAAAAGGGCTGCCACAAACATTCTTGCATATGTGGGGCCCTTTCCTTCCTTTATGATTTCTTTGGGATATAAGCCCAATAGAAATGCTGCTGGGTCAAAGGGTATGCACAGTTTGATAACTTTTTGAGCATAGCTCCAAATTGCTCTCCAGAATGTCTGTATCCGTTCACAGCTCCACCAACAATGCATCAGTGTCCCAGCCCTCCCACATCCCCTCCAACATTCATCATTAACTTTTCCTGTCATTTTAGCCAATCTGACAGGTATGTAGTGGTACCTCAGGGTTGTCTTGATTTGCATTTCTCTGATCAATAGTGATTTGGAGCACCTTTTCATATGACTATAAATAGTTTTAATTTCATCCTCTGAAAATTGTCTGTTCATATCCTTTGACCATTTATTGACTGGAGAATGGCTTGAATTTTTATAAGTATGAGACAATTCTCTATATATTTTAGAGATGAGACCTTTATCAGAACCCTTAAATGTAAAGATGATT